>JAIEZT010000007.1:2910409-3127909 GCA_019594935.1 Periophthalmus modestus | reverse complement strand
TTCTGTTGACACTTATTAGCATCTGCTACCTGTCGCCTCACTCAAATTTAACCCACACCTTATGAAAAACATGCAGATGTTGTTGAAATTTTTCAAAAAATATTTAGTTTGGCCCAAGACTTAGTCACAGCTTTTTTAAAAAATTTTGGCCATGAATGTGACGCCCCTGATATATATATGGATATAGATTACAGGCTACCCCCCGAACATGAAGAACAGGGGCTAGTGGCGCAATGGATAACGCGTCTGACTACGGATCAGAAGATTCTAGGTTCGACTCCTGGCTAGCTCGTGTGAATTTTTAACCTGACAGTGGTCACTGGACGGCCTCACTTAACTGGTCAATCTATTAAATGCAATTACAGTGAATAAAATCACTGAACATCACAAATATCAGATTCTGAAAGTTATATAGATACATTACAGTGATGCTGGGGAAGCTCTACATGTATGCCTATATTTATTAGCGAAATGTTCATTAATTAGCATGGGGACATAATGCGCACGTTAGCAAAAACTGCCAAAACAGTTATACAATAGTCTGAAAACTACAAAATACAGAATGGATTTAAACAACACATTTTCAGAGGCTGTGATCAATCCGAGTGTTCATGGTCCTGTTTAGGTGTTTGATTTTCAACAAAATTGTGAGAGTGACTAACTGAAAAACTGTTGGCTAATACTAGCTAGCTTGTGACTGTAATTTTATGTGTGAGCGGACACAATAGCGAAATAAAAATACCAGGCTCATATAGAGCGGGTTAATATGGACATTTTAAGACCAAAGTGATGAGACTCACAGCAGCAGTTATAGAGAGAGGGGCAATAGTTTTCCAATGTAAAGTGAATTGGAGCTAAAAGTGCGCCCATGATCACTTCCTATTTTCCTATTTATCTCTACAGTCTATGGTTTCAACCTCCTGTTGAATATATATATATATACAACATTTTGAGGACTTACTTGAGGAGAGCAAGTAAATCTGAGCAACTCTTTTTTCTTGGACACATTGTTCATTCTAGACTGATGTCTCTACTGGGACACATATCTGGACTGAAGCCGTGATCGTATAGAGGTTAGTACTCTGCGTTGTGGCCGCAGCAACCCCGGTTCGAATCCGGGTCACGGCAATACTTCTATAAATCCTTTAAGATGAAATGTTTCCTTTACATTTTACTCAAACGCAAGATAGATATAGATATAGATAGATATATAGATATACATATATATCAGACATGTCAAACTCAGATCCGCAAAATGGTGAGAGTGACTAACTGAAAAACTGTTAAAACCGCTAAATTGTTAATTGCTATGGAAACAGTCCTAATTTTTCCTTATTCTGAAACCCATGGAAAGCAGCACAGGACCATCAGAGGATCTCACTGAAAAAGTCAAAGTGCTCCCTCTAGTGGAACACAGCATAATGCATGACAGTGTTATTAAATTATTTGGATATAAAAAATAAACAAGCTATCTCTTTTATCTGCTTTCACATTAAAGGAATATAGCGACAATCTATAGGTTTCTAGTTAACCGTTAATGTAACCGTAGATCTGTGGCCAAAGGTCACCATTAATCAGACATATTTGTCATGTTTTAGTGGTTGCCATGACAACAGAGTGAGACAGTCTGAGGTAAGCAGATCTCTACACTATAAATCAGCGGACACACCTCTCCTCATTGTTAAGAGAATGTATTTGTATTTTTCTTGTTCAGAGAATGAATGAAGCAATGAAACAAGGGCCCAAGGTGTAACTGCACAGTTTATGGACTAATGAGGCAGAGGTGGGACTTTAACTGTAATATCGCTTACGTTATCAAAACAGTCAACAATAATCGTTCGTGGGACATTTTACTTAATCTTGAGCCTTTACATCACCAGAATGTGCAGAAAAAATTACTTCTCCCTAATGATTTCTTCTAGATAACTGTTGTTTGTTGGAACTGTAAGTTTTTTCTAGCAGTGCAGCACTACTCCAAACTGGTTTCTTGATTTACTAATGCTAGAGTAAATAACTCGTGTCCAACAGTGGATATGGAAGCAGGGGGATCACCAGGAGGCTATGGAGACCAGCTGGAGACTACAAGGACTGTGGACAAGAAGATAACACCTATGATCTGGTCTTGCAACTTCTTATCTGTCGCCCCTATTCACCAAGGACTGTGTGACCTCCACCTGAGAGGGCCATAAAACAAGGACATTATTTGACTCTAAAACAAACACATTGTTAGATATTAAAGCAATCACATTGTTTGATTTTGCCTAAAGGTTTCGTAAGGTTGTGACAACATGCTGACCTGAAGAAGACCTGCCTCTCTCACACACACACACATTGGGAGACCCTATATAAGCTGTCAACACAAACATCTCAGGACTCTCTTCCTCTCCTTTTCCTGAGAGTCCGGTGCTTCATTGTTCACTTTACCTGCGTGGAACTCATTAAACCCTTCTGACTTTATACTTGAGTCTCTTAGTCCTCTTTGACGCTTGCACCAGAAACGAACAATTCTTACAGAACCTATTATTAAAATTGCAATTATTCATACCCATAACATTTTAAAACTGTCAGCTACTTTAATAATTATCATGATATAATTGTTAATCGCAGCTATTTTGGCCATGATGATCATGACTCCAAATTTCAATATCGTCCCATGTCTATAATGAGGAAAGTAAAAGTGCATCTGCATCTGTAGCCGTATTTTAGAAATCTGTTTATGTATATGTTGTATAGGCCTACTGCTATGAGTATTTAGGTCAATTATTTTATGAGAAACAAAATAAAGGTGAACTTAAGTAAATATTTGCTGTAACATACCTCCATTATCATCATCACTTGCCGGACCTGCAAGTCCTTCCTACATTTGTTCAAACTGGGTCCTCCAATGTCAACCTGCATACACAGTATCACATATTGTCAAATTATAATAGTTAATAACAAATAGCTCGTACAGTCACACAGAATGGCAATAAAACTCTAAAAGGCTGCAAAAATGCATCAAAAAAGGTGGCAGTCCTATTATTGTACTGTATTGTATTGTAGTATTACCCTATGACTTAAGGCTCAAAGTTAGAGAGTGAACTAAAGCAGCCTACTAAATCTAAACAGTACAGGCTTTAATAAAATGCAATTAGAACTTTTTTCAGTAATTCACTTAAAACCATCCACCACATTTTCCTTTAACAAGACGGTCTCATTGTTTTCAATATTTGTAAGTAACTAAATACATGTGACTACATGACTACATACATGACTACATACATGACTAAACCAGGTCTAAACCAGGTTTAAACCAGGACTAAACCAGGACTAAACCAGGACTAAACCAGGACTAAACATGGACTGAACCAGGACTAAACCAGGACTAAACCAGGACTAAACCAGGACAAAACCAGGTCTAAACCAGGACTAAACCAGGACTAAACCAGGACTAAACCAGGTCTAAACCAGGATTGAACCTGGAGAATCAGTTTCAGTTTTATGCAGCTAAAACCTGCAACATTCTTCCTGAAGATGTGAGACAGGCCTCGACTTCGACAATGTTTAAATCCAGGCTCAAAACAGTTCTGCTTAGCTGAGCATTTTTTAAATTCTGCACTCTTTTGTTTTAATGTTAATTTTATGATGATTATTTATGTTTTGATTTGTTTTACTGTGATTTTAATTTTTTTTTTTTTATTCTGTAAAGCACTTTGAATTACTTTGTGTACGAACTGTGCTGTAGAAATAAACCTGCCTTGCCTTAATGCAGGTATTTAGTATTCTGTAACTAAATACAAGTATTCTCCCCATCACATGCATATGTTTCTTTTCTTTTGATAGGTTCCTGTAAAGCTCTGGCCTGTTTCACTGATCTGTGGTGGTCAAAAACATGATGAGGTGTAGTCTGACTCACTGGGGCAGATTGTTCTGGGTCCATGGGTGCGATGCTGAGTTTTTACTATGAAAGCACCATAGATGTAGGAAACCACGCGCTAACCTCCCCGTTCTTGTATCTGTGTCCGGTGTAAATGCTGCGTAACTCGTGCGTTATGGCGCAAGCAGCGTCACACCCACAGAGCGCACGATCACTCTTTGTTTACAGATGAACGTGACCTGTCCAACTTCCTCGTCCGTCAGTTTCACGGGACTTTGCTTCACATTTAAGGGCCTCTGGTGCGTTTTTCTCTGTCTGTGCCTTCTACTCGACGTGCGGGTTGTTTGTCAGCGGAGCGCACTTCTGTCACACCGGAAGCAGGAAAGAAAGGTACGCAGCACAATCCAGATTTACTTATTAGTTGTTGTTTGTAAATTAATTTTAGCAAAACACCATTCATCCACATCCATAGTCCTGCAGTCGTTTTAAGATTTGGGATTTTACTACAGCCTATAAATAAAATATAAATAGAAGTGGTGGTATTAATACTACTAGATAATAACTAACTAACTTTTACAATGAACTAATCTAGATAACAGCATATGGTCAAAAAGTCACATTTTGCACTCATTTTGCACAGGAGTCCTATTGCTTTGCCTGGAATGTTCCACAGTATGACATTAAAATGAATCTCTCTTCATTGACTCAAGCAGGGGACACCACCAGGAGAAGTTACATGTCAGATCTGTGGAGTGATGGGTCCTCTCACAGAGAATACATGTTTTAAAGGGCCCATATTACTCTATTTTCTGATCTATGTTATAATGCTGTTTCCTCATTACAGTCATACCTGGAGTTTTTTTCTTTTGATTCATCCTGCAGATTTAGTTCTGCTCTCAAAGTTCTGCTTGAGTTCTGCTCTCAAACAGAAAACACTCCACCTTGTGGTGTCACATAGTAATACAGGAAGTGCTCCATTGTGTTTTTAAAATCTTCACCCACCTTCAGTTGAATCATTTGAATAATTTCAGCCCTGGAGTTGTCAATCTCTACTGAACAAAGCGTAAAAGATACCTGTAAACTTGAAAACTACCACTACATGACATCACAAGGTGGAACAGAGCTTTGGAAATGTAGACACACTAAACAATAAAGGGTTGCTCAAATGAATGAAACTAAACACAACTCCAGGTATGTTTTAGCTCACAAGAGTCTACTTTGTGTAATATAGGACATTTTTTTTTTTTTCAGCAATAAAAGCACAAAATAAATCCCAAATATTAATGTTTAATACTGTGAAACACTCCAGGCAAAGCAATGACATCTCCATGGAGACAAGCGTGGGCGGTGGCAGACCCTCCACTAGAGAAGTTACATAGTGTGACTTTAAACGCTGCCACATTCAGCAGGTGCCACGTCTTTCTTGTTGGTTCCAGGTAAACCAGACCTCAGCCATGGCCTCTATCTCCACCTCAAACACAGCTTTTGCCTTGGAGCTGCTCCGCACGTTGAGCCGAGAGAACCCCAAAGGGAACATCTTTGTGTCTCCTCTGAGCATCAGTTCAGCTTTGGCCATGGTCTACCTGGGAGCTAGAGGAGACACTGCCGCTCAAATGGCCCAGGTGAGCACTAGGCAAAAATATCCAATTGTGACTGATTTTCTGACGAGCATTGTGACTGCGAACCATATATCGCAAAAGAAAATATGGACCATATACGATGATATTGAAACAAATACTATACTATATGTACAATATTGTTAAAAAAATGAATGAATGAAAAGCTTTCGTAGTTAATCAGTCCTTGAAGTTATTTACTTTATTCAGTTTTTCCTACTAGCACAAAGAAAAAGTACACACCGTAAATATTAACCCTCAAAAATCCTTGTTCCATCTTTCATGTACTGAACGATAAGTCGAAACAGTAATTATCGAGACTTTATGTTTTAATTGTAAGATTCTGTTAAACGTTCACATTTTAAACACATCCAGGAGAATTAACATAAATAAAGATAAATAAGAATCCATGTATTTCAGAACATGACGGCACTGATCTAAACTACAGGGTTCGCAGATTTTTGCAGAATGTTTTATCGGTTTTAGAGGAAATGATGGTATCTCGAGACTAGCAGACTTTGCGTCCTCACTGTTAGTGTCACTACTTCCTGTCCAATTGTTTGTCTATGAGGTTTTAGCCAAGTTTTACTAAAATTAATAAAGTTCAGTGCTTAAATTTCAAGCAGTGGACAGGGAACTGTAGGTGAATGTTAAAACTACACAAATAAAATGAAAACTTCACCAGAGGACTATTCTGTGTTTAAAAAAGAGATCCTAATGCTAATTTTAGGCATATAGAGGCAAATATTAAAACAACACATCAAACTGAAGTATTTTACATTTAAAACAATCAGGCGATTCTTATTTTAATTGATTAAAATTTTCAATAATGTGTCAATTTTATATTTTACACTTCACAAATAGTTTGCTTTAGCTTTGAGATACCGCAAGATAGCAAGTGTGTGTCGGTTTTGTTCTGTTGCATGAAGAACAGATGCAGAGGAATCGTTCTGCAGAGCCCAAACTGTGGCCTGGGGGCTAACTGCGGCCCTCAGACCAATTTTTTTTGGCCCTCAAGCTTCCAGGTGAATTGGCCCATATGATTTTAAACAGTACTTTTTACTGTATATTTCTGAAAATCTACTTTAACAAGCCCATCTCAAATATTGAATGTGTCCCACTGAGGATGTAGCATGAATAAAGGTCGAGTGGTTCAGTCTAATTTGTAATAATAACACAAATTTGAAGTATTCACTGTATTGGCGACCCGTCTATGGCCCTCAATTGGCCCCCAGCTTTGTCATTTCATGTGGGCCCTTAATGAGAAAAGTTTGGGCACCCCTGGATTAAAGGCAGCGTCCAACAAAATTCAAAGCAGAGTCTAGTGAATAGTGTCCTAAGCGGTGTCTAAACAAGGTGAGATTGTACCAGTGTTTTATACCAGAATGAGGGTTACACATTAAGAAATTTAAAACAAAGTCGAGCAAAGTGAGTGTTTTATAACCCTGGCAGAGTGGGGGTCACACATTCCTTTATGAGTGGGGCTACAAACAAGAAATGTGGCTTTTGCACCTTTGTAAGAAATTAAGCACTGTATTACATTTGTACATTGTCCACAAGCCCTATTGCAATTTCGATGAATCTGGCTGTAAATGCTCTGCTGTAAAAGGCATATCTCTCAGAAAAGCTGCGCCCATGTGCTGAACGGCAGGTGTGTCAGTGTGTACTTTGACCTCTGTGAGCACTACCTGAACAAGATATGCACTGTTCCTCTTACAAAGTATTAGGCTGTAAAACGGCTACACCTCCGTCTGACCTCATGAAACCAGTTTACTTGCCAAAACCTAAAGCCTCACAAAGCTTGCTATGTTTGACTTTTCATGATTGATGAGTAGTTAAGCCCTATGTTATTTTGATCTGCTCTTGCAACGACTTTACACAGTGTTACACAGCTCTAATAGATGACTGTTATGTAACTATAAACTTAAAATATCATAACATCATCATTTTGTCAACACATTGTCATCTTCACATGAGGATAACAATATTTATCGGTACACGTCAGCCATTTGTCCCTTCTTCCTTTTGCCTAAATTAATAAATTCTACAAACAGATGTGACAAAAAGAACCTGCATCGATCCAGCTTTGTCAGTTCCTATACCACTGCAGAGAAAGAAAACAGCGTTTATTTCCTCAAAACAAAAATAAAATAAGACAGTACTGTTAGCTATCTCTCAATTAACTACAGAACTACTTATAATAAATAAAAATAGTTCCAACATTGTGAGACTTTCTTGGCAGACTATGAAGAGTAAATAGTTTTATTACATCGATGTACATATCCAATCAGAATCAGATCGGTGCATCCCTCGTTTCCATAGTTTTTGGGGATTTTGCATTTGTTTCCTGGAGACCGAACCTAGCCTTAACCTTAGCCTTAAATTAATTTGGAAATATTGGCTTCACATATATAGGCAAGACAAGGCAAGTTTATTTGTATTGCACAGTTGGTACACAAAGTAATTCAAAGTGCTTTACAGAATAAGAAAGACATTAAAATCACAGTACAAACATAAATAATCATAAATAATCATCATAAAATTAACATTAAAAGAAAAGAGTGCTGAATAAAAACCTTTCAGTCATATGCACAGCTAAACAGAACAGTTTGGAGCCTGGATTTAAACGTTGTCAAAGTCGAGGCCTGTCTCACATCTTCAGGAAGAATGTTCCAGGTTTAGCTGCAGAAAACTGAAACTCTGATTCAACTTGTTTAGTCCTGGTTTAGTCCTGGTCTAGTCCCGATTTAGTGCTGGTTTAGTTCTTGTTTAGTCCATCTTTAGTCCTGGTTCGGTCCATGTTTAGTCCTGGTCTAGTCCTGGTTTAGTTCTGGTTTAGTCCTGGTTCGGTCCATGTTTAGTCCATGTTTAGTCCTGGTTTAGTTCTGGTTCAGTCCATGTTTAGTCCTGGTCTAGTGGTGGTTTAGTCCTGGTTTAGTCCTGGTTCAGTCCTGGTTTAGTTCTGGTTTAGTCCTGGTTCAGTCCATGTTTAGTCCATGTTTAGTCCTGGTTTAGTTCTGGTTCAGTCCTGGTTTAGTCCTGGTTTAGTCCTGGTTCAGTCCTGGTTTAGTCCTGGTTTAGTCCTGGTTTAGTCCTGGTTTAGTCCTGGTTCAGTCGTGGTTCAGTCCATGTTTAGTCCTGGTCTAGTCCTGGTTTAGTACATGTTTAGTCCTTGTCTAGTCCTGGTTCAGTCCTGGTCTAGTCCTGGTTCAGTCCATGTTTAGTCCTGGTCTAGTACATGTTTAGTCCTGGTTTAGTCATGGTTCAGTCCATGTTTAGTCCTTGTCTAGTCCTGGTTCAGTCCATGTTTAGTCCTGGTCTAGTACATGTTTAGTCCTGGTTTAGTCATGGTTCAGTCCATGTTTAGTCCTTGTCTAGTCCTGGTTCAGTCCATGTTTAGTCCTGGTCTAGTACATGTTTAGTCCTGGTTTAGTCATGGTTCAGTCCATGTTTAGTCCTTGTCTAGTCCTGGTTCAGTCCATGTTTAGTCCTGGTCTAGTACATGTTTAGTCCTGGTTTAGTCATGGTTCAGTCCATGTTTAGTCCTTGTCTAGTCCTGGTTCAGTCCTGGTCTAGTCCTGGTTCAGTCCTGGTTTAGTCCTGGTTTAGTCCTGGTTTAGTCCTGGTTTAGTCCTGGTTTAGTCCTGGTTTAGTCCTGGTTTATGTACTGCAGCTGTCTTAAGGCTCATTTGGAGAAGCCAGTGAGCAGGACGTTACTCTGTTCTAACCTACTGGAGACAAATGCAGGATAAGTCTCTGTGAGTCTGGTTTTGACAGTATACCTTTGATGTTTTTTAGCCGGTAAAAAGCTGCAGATGTTATTGATTTAATGTGGCTGTGGCTTATATTACCAATTCCTTTCTGTTTTTCCTGTAGGCTCTGTCATTCCGAGCAGGTGCAGGTGTCCACGCAGACTTCCAGACGCTCAATAGTCAAATCAATGCACCAGCTGCCTCCTACATCCTTAAACTCGCCAATCGTCTATATGGAGAAAACACCTGTAACTTTCTATCTGTGAGTTATTCCTTTGTCTATCTTAGTTATTAGACACTAGTTTTGTTTATTGGGATGTGGATATATCATTTTAGGAATTCCTTGAGTCCACACGGAAGCACTACCAGGCAGATCTGAAGTCAGTGGATTTTATTGGAGCACCGGAAGAATGCAGAGCCGAGATCAACAGTTGGGTCGAGGAACAAACCGAAAGTAGGTGATTGTTTTTAAAATATTAATTACATTTTCTGTATAAAATTTGTTACAATGGGATTCTTTTTTGTGTCTAGACAAGATTAAAGACCTTCTGAAACAAGGCTCCGTGAGCACCATGACCAGACTGGCTCTAGTTAATGCCATTTACTTCAAAGGGAACTGGATGAATAAGTTTGATGCAGCCAACACCAAAGAAATGCCTTTCCACGTCAATGGTGTAAGAACAAAGTTAGAACTAGACCCTGTACCTGTATCCCGGTGATATAGTCAGTGGAGGAAGGTAACCAAGTACAAGTAGTAAAGTACTGTACTTAAGCCAAATTTTCAGGTATTTGTACCTTACTTAAGTACATTTAAAAGTTGATACTTTTTACTTCACTACATTTATGAGCAGTATCTGTAGTTTCTACTCCACTACATTTTTTTACTGGACAGAAAAGCAAAAAGTACTTTTCATATGATTTGAGGAGTTATTTTTACCATCCTGACTACAGATTTTGATTTTGAGATGAAGCTTTTTGCAAACAAAAATAAATACATAAAATTCATTAGAAAAATTAAGAAATTGTTTCATATTGCTGCTGTTGACCAAAGTATATTTAATTGTTTTAATCAATATCACTACATTTAACACTTAAACAAATTAACAACACTTTTTACTCAGTTTTTTAGTTCATTTTTACACTTTTACTTAAGTAGATTTTTTAATGTGATACATGAGTATATTTTACTTATTTTTTTTTATTTTTACCTCTGTATCTGTACTTTAACTTAAGTAACAAAATTGAGTACTTCATCCACCACTGTTAATAATGAATTCTATTATATTTTGTGTCCCACAGAATGTGACCAAACCAGTGCAGATGATGTACCAGAAGGAGAAAATGCACTTCAATTACATTCCAGATATGCGCATGCAGGTCGTAGGGCTGCCCTATGTGGACGAAGAACTGAGCATGTACATCCTGCTGCCAGAGGAGACCACTGCTGGGGCAAAGGGGGTTCACAAGGTCAGCCAGCAAGAGACTTTATTTATTTGTTTAAATGATAAGAATCATAATTATAATAACAATAGTGCAGTAGTAGTAGTAGCAGCAGTTTGTTATTTTTGTCATGGTCTGGTTAAATTTATTATGAACCTTGACATCACACATTAAATGTGCACTATGTAACATTTCTGGTCGATGTATGCCACCTGCTGGTCTCCATGGAGATCTTATGGCTTTGCCTGGATGATTCTCAATCTTACCTGTCTCATTTATTCAGTTATGGCTTGCTTTTTTGTTTTAAACAAACAAAAAACAAACTGCAATACATGCATTCTTACTGTGAGGGGGGGTCACCTCTCCTGTCCACAGATATGACCTGTATCTTAGCCTGGTGGTGTCACCTGCTTGTCTCCATGGAGATGGATCACACCAACATCACATGACCACTCTGAAGAAGACTGCAAGTGAGCAGTTGAAACTGTCAGATATGATAACAAACTAAACATTGGTCTGAAAAAAGAATCTGTTTGAATAAAGGTGGAGAACCCTCCACCAGAAAAGTTGCATAGTGCACCTGCATTTGGTTGTCTATTGCCTATTTGACATATTTTACCGTTGTTACTGTAGCATAACTTCACCATTCATAATCTTGTTTTTAACATTATGTCCCATGTTTTATTAATACAAATATAATATGTGATTTTCCAGATTGAGAGTAAATTAACTCAGGCAGCTCTTGATGAGTGGACCGACCCTGCTCGCATGGAGTTCGTAGATGTGCACGTCCACATCCCAAAATTCAAGATGGAGGAAGACTACGAGCTGAACGAGCCACTAGCCAAAATGGGCATGGAGAATGTTTTCTGCTCAGCCAAGGCCGACCTGTCTGGCATGAACGGTGAGGGTGGACTCTTTCTGTCTGCAGTGGTTCATAAGGCGTTTGTGGATGTGAACGAGGAGGGCACGGAGGCGGCAGCAGCTACAGCCGGGATGGTGATGCTCTGTATGTTCAGGGAGGAGCATTTCACAGCAGACCACCCGTTCCTCTTCCTCATCAAACACAAGGCCACCAACTCCATCCTGTTCCTCGGAAGGTTCATGTCTCCTCAGTAGATGCCGCTATATATCACATGCTAAAACTGACTCGGATGTAAATGAATAGAAATAAACTATACACTTACCGAAAATCTGTAAGATGTTGTTTTTAAACATAATTTGAAATTACACCCACAGAACAGTTTTCTTTTAAATGTATTTTGAGTTAAGTTATTGTCTTTGTTTTTTCTCATTTCAACACACTTATACTTTTCCATATTTCTTGTGTCAGTGGATAAAAAGAAAGACAAAAATATATTATCTAACTTTCAACTGGGGGAAGTGTCTTGCCCAAGGACACAACAACAAGTTTAAGTATGAATGCTGGCCCATTACAATCAGAAAGCAAAATAACTGTGAGGTGGAATGTATATAGTTAAGTTTATTTTATTGTAGCTCATTTATTTTACCACCTGATCCTCATTACAGTAGCTCAGTTAGTTGAGTGTTTGTCCACTGATCTGAAGTTTGGTGGTTCGGATCCTGCTCTCAACATAAACATCATTGGTAGAGCAGCCAAATCCACTGACCCAGAGGTTAGTGGTGCAATTCTAGCTCCCACAGATGAATACTGTCATTGTGTCCTTGAGCAAGACACTTAACACTCCTCACAACCAGTCTATGTGTGAATGGTTCCACGATGTAAAGCACTTTGAATGCCTTGAAGGTGGAAAAGCACTATATAAAAATGTGACAACTTGCCATTAAAATCTCATCTCTTTCAAGACAGTCCAAGTCAAGAGGCTGCTCACACATTCAAGCTTTGGTTTATATATAATACACTATTAAAAAACACTTCTTGATACAGCAACAAAGACTCTGTAGGCCTGTCATAAAATCAGTCAAGCACCTCGAGCATCTGCAACATGAATCTCTTCTTATCCATTAAACATTTCTTCTGGCCATACCAGCTTGTCAAAGCCCGATCTCGTCAGGTATCAGGGCCCGGCCTGGTTAGTACTTGGATGGGAGACCGCTAAGAATATCAGGTGTCACAGTGGGACACCAGAGGAAAAAAGGCAAGACCCACATTGGGGGGCCGATGGCACAGATTGGCGGCCTCGATTCCGTCTGTCCCAGGGCAGCTGTGGCTATAATAGTAGGGTACCACCACTGAGTATGGAGTGAATGCATTGTAAATCACTTGATTGAATGAATTAATAGATTATATTATTTATCAATACATATTCAATGACACGAGTTCGATGAGTTTAGAGCGGTTTAGTGTGCTTTCCTTGACTTCTTTATCAAAATCGACTCTTTCAATGGATTTTAGTGTGAAGGGCTCATCAACCTACATGGATTAGTCTGTTTAGTGGCTTTTATTTTGAAAATCCATACCGGAAGTGAGCTGTGCGTGTTTATAAAGTTTGACACCTCCTGCAGCAGCGTGAACTATTCCACACACTTTTGATGTTCATCGCTTCAGTCTTATAAAAATGTAAGTACTGTGCCAGATATAAACCCGCATTTGTGGCATTTTATATTGCTGTTAAGTTTGCGAAAGTTACAAGCTAGCTCTTCACTGTTTACATGGCTCAGATCCTAGCTTAGCACGTTGCATTACAATCTAAAGACAGTATGAGTGAAGTACATGGATTTATTACTTCTACAGATTGTTTTAACTTGTCATAATGTTACCATTTCATGAATAAAGAGTTCAGAGCTGGTTTCCATCCTTAAAATCAGACCACTTTACCTGAACTTCCTGTACACGTCATAGGATACAGTTTGAGGAGTAGTGCGGGTGCTCTCTTTAACATTTTAGCTTTGTTTGTTGTTTTGATTTTGTGTTCTCTCGTAAATAGATGAGCTGTCAGAAGAGCAACACGTGTCCAATGAGGGTCCTGGTGACGGGGGGCTCTGGGTTGGTGGGCAGAGCCATTCAGCAAGTGGTGAAAGAAGAAGGGGGAACCAAAGAAGGAGAAGAGTGGGTGTTCCTCTCCTCCAAGGATGCTAATCTAATGTAAATCGATACACAAGTTTAAAACATAATTGGGACTATTTGTGTATAAGTGTGTCATGCTGTATTTGTTTACCCAGGAACAAGGAGGAGACCAAAGCTGTATTTGAGAAGCATAAACCCACTCATGTGATCCATCTGGCTGCTATGGTTGGAGGTCTTTTCAAGAATATGAAGTTTAATCTGGATTTTTGGGTTGGTATTAGTACAACAGATGTTATGCTGATAATTATTTCATCATTGGGGCTGCTTGATATAGGGGAAAAAGGATTGTGCTGATTTTTTTTTTTTTTTTGTCAATATGTTCAATTTCAGTTAGATTTGTGCTTAGTGTTTTCATGCCAGAATACATTTTAAATATTTTACAGAAGATGGAAATATGAGCTGCACAACTAATACAAGAATCCATGCATTTGTTTGTTGTACCATAAATACAGAATATCGTGTTATTTGCATGGGACAGTCAAGTACCTAACTAACTACAGCCTTCAACATTTTGTGCCAGTTCAAATCGATTTGCAACCTATTCGACAACTTCAGTCATCGTCAAACACTATCATCATTGCCACTGACGATTTGAAATGTTTTCCCTTCCAGAGAAACAACATTCACATCAATGACAACGTGCTGCAGGCAGCACATGAAGTTGGTGTAGTTAAAGTGGTGTCTTGTCTTTCAACGTGTATTTTCCCCGATAAGACGACCTACCCTATTGACGAAACTATGGTAGGATGCTTCATTTTATCGTTTCATGGAATTGCTATTGTTCTACATTAGCAACAGATTGTGCATTGCTTAGCTGGAATCTCAAATGTCAAGACAATAGTAATAAATTGTTTATTGAAAGGTAATTACAGGCAGTGGTGGGAGGTAACGAAGCAGTGAAGTAGAGATACCTAAATATTCTACGACTAAGTAAACTTTACAGTGGGTACTTTTTACTTTTACTTCACCACATTTGAGAGCAGTATCTGTACTTTCTACTCCACTACATTTTTGAACTAGACTGAAAAGTAAAAAGTACTTGACCATGTTTGTGGTAACATCCTGACAAAATTTTTCGAGTTCAAGCTTCGACTTTGAGCAAACAAAAATAAAAACACAAAATTCAAAGACACTGATTTGTATTGTTGCTGTTGACCAAAATATGTAGCATTTTTCTCTCATTATCAGTACATTTAACACTTTCACCGGTTAACACTTGTGTGAAATACTTTTACCTTTTACTCTTTAAATGCCCGTTTAAAAATGTATTTTAATACTTTTACTTAAATAGATTTTTTTCATGTGGTACTTTTACTTGAGTAACCTTTTACCTCTATGTCTGTACATTTACTTAAAGGTCCTATATTACACAAAATGAACTCTTGTGAGCTTTTAGCCATGTTATAATGTTATTACCTCATTAAAAACTTACCTGGAGTTGCGTTTAGTTTCATTCACACATTTGAGTAATCTTTTATTATGAGTCTATCTACATTTCCAAAGCTCAAAATGCTCAGTCCCACCTTGTGATGTCATGTAGTGGTAGGTGGTCCAACTGATTCTGGTGAAGGTATATGGAGTTTAAAAACAAAGTAGAGCACACCAATAATTATTAGCACATAATGTAGCCACATATGCAGGGTTTGTGTGTTAAACGTGTGAATGAAACGACATGATTCCAGATCTGTTTGTGATGAGGAAACATTATAACATAGACATAATAATAGTAACAATAATAATAGTAATAGTAACATGGTAAGGACAGAACAAATCATTAAATAAATATCCATGTAATGCACATTCTGTACTGTAATGTAAAGTTTCAGTTGCATCTTTCTGCAGATCCATAACGGTCCACCCCATGACTCAAACTTCGGCTATGCCTATGCAAAGAGAATGATCGATGTTCATAACAGGTGCAAAAACCCACTTGTTTGCAGCCTTTTATTTATATAGAATAGTCAAATACTTGCTTAGATCTGTAGTAAGATTTTTGTATATATTCATGTATGTATTTATCTTTACAGAGCATATTTTCAACAGTATGGGCACTGTTATACTGCTGTGATTCCCACTAATGTTTTTGGTCCTCATGATAACTTTAGTATCGAGGATGGCCATGTGCTACCGGGGCTCATACACAAAGCTTATCTTGCTCAAAGTAAGTTACTGTTACCCAGTTATCCTATCTCAGGAGTGATGGGAAATCCTTGCCAACTCTCTTTCTCTCATCCGTTTTTTCTATGGTCAGAGGAAGGGAAGCCTTTGGTCGTGTGGGGCTCTGGATCGCCAAGACGACAATTTATTTACTCTTTGGATTTGGCTCGTCTTTTTCTGTGGGTTTTAAGAGATTATCCAGAAGTAGATCCCATAATTTTATCTGGTAAATCGTGTCATTAATAAGATTCAAAATAAATAGTATATACTGTGCATTGTTAGTCAAACTGAGAGGTTAATTTCAATATCTTGCAGTTGGTGAAGAAGATGAAGTTTCGATCAAAGAGGCAGCAGAGGCAGTTGTTCAGTCTCTTGATTTTAAAGGTGAAGTGGTAGTATCCTTTTATATCGTTTATAAATTATCATGGTTTATCTGCATGTTTGACTGTCAATTCACTATCAAACTGACCTTAATCATATATCTTCAGTATGACACTAGCAAAGCTGATGGCCAGTTTAAAAAGACAGCCAGCAACGCAAAGCTTTGCAGTTATTTACCAAATTTCAAGTTCACACCATTTAAACAAGGTACCATTCCTCCACTGGTTCGATTTGTTGTTTTTGCATTCAAGAGATTCTCACCAATGTTTTTCTTTTGCAGCTTTGAAGGAAACCTGTGATTGGTTTGTGAAAAACTATGATACAGCTCGCAAATAAAATCCTGATTTGGGGCACATGAGGTTTCAGACAATTATGAGTCGTCATTATTTTTAGTTGGAACAGCAGTTACTTACCTGGGTGAATTCTGCAGTGAAACTTTGCTAGTTTTGTTCTGATGATTTATAAAGACCAGGGTGTGGATCATATTTGTTACAATTCCATTTTTATGTCAAACGATGTTGATTAAGCTTTTTCTGGTGATATTAGTTATATTGCTTAGTTTAATTTTGATTCGAGTGAGCTTTTATACTGATGAAGTCTATTTCTACTTTAATTTTTTTTGTATAATGATCAAAACAGACCAAAATAAATATTTTTTACAAATAAGATTTCTTTCTTGAAATTCTCAAACATTGAATTACTGGGCTTAAATAATTTATTAAAATATAAAGTACATTAAAAAACACATAAAATGGGACAATAAAATCATAATGAACAAACATGCAAATGAGCAGTGTTGATGTATCAGATTACATACAAAGACAAGTCTTAGTTTACATAGGAGGAGTGTCCTCCCTCATGGACTCTACAGTACTCCTGTCCCAGCACAGCCCTCTTCTTACATGCTTTTCCTGTTTTGGTGATGCCATTACAGAGGAGACGTCCTGATAGTGAACTGCAAACACATAAATGAAGCTAGTATAAATGATAGAGAAACAAAGGCAGTTATAATGCTCGAACTCCGAAGGGACTGACCTGTTGGTGATGAGGGAGGGGCTGGGACTCGCACTTCTTGAGTCATTTACCAAATCGTGAGAGTCATTCACAGCATCAAACACACCTCCAAAGTTTCTCAGAGGAATGTCATCAACGAGAGCCTAAAACACCAGAGAATCAGTGAAGGTACATTGTATTAGGCCTTTTACAATAACAAATTTTGAACTACGATATACTGAAGACAATAAATGATAATATTGAAACTAATTTATGCCACTGGCAACAATCCTAAAGCAGGATTATCCCCAAAAAAATGATTCTAAATTTACAATATGGTAAAAAAAAAAAAAAAATCTGAACACTTGAGTAGTTTGCATCTATAATGAGTCATAGAAGTTATTTATTCATCCCTCTACAGCTCAAATATAATCATAGAACAGAAAATAAAAATTAAAAAAAATCCCCCACTAGTGCAAAGAAAAAGTACACGATAAAAACTGACCCCCGAAAATTGTACAATATTGTATTAATCAGTGGCAGATAAAGTACTCAAGTTTGCTGCTTAAACTTTTACTTAAGTAGATGAACCTGCACTTTTACTTTTTACTCTTAAGTACCAGTTTAAAAATGTTCTTTAAGTAAAAGTATTTCACACAAGTGTTGTTAATTTGTTAAGTTTTAAATGTGATAGTGATTTTAAAAAATTCTAGAGATTTTGGTGAACAGTAGCAATACCAATCAATCATCAACTTCTTATTTTTTCCTTATGAATTTTGCATATTTATTTTAAGCTCCTTGGGATGTTACTACGACATGGTAAAAATAACCCATCAATACATATGAAAAGTACTTTTTTGTTTTTCAAACCTGTTCAAAAATGGAGTAGAAAGTACAGATACTGCTCTCAGATGTAGTGAAGTAAAAGTAAAAAGTTGAATTTTTTTGGTACTTTCATACCAGTGGTGGTAACTAAACAGGCCCATATTACACTATTTTCTGATCTATGTTATGTTTCCTCATCACAAACAGACCTGGAGTTGTGTTTTGTTTCAATCACACATTTAACACACAAACCCTGCACATTTAGGTCAAGTTTTTCATCCACCTTCATAGAATCATTTGGTTAATTTCAGCCCTGGAAATGCCAATATCCACTTAACTAAAGATAAAAAGGAGCTGTTAACTTGAAAACCACCATTTCATGACATCACAAGGTGGAACAGAGCATTTTGAGCTTTGGAGATGTAGACAGACTGATAATAAAGTGTTATTCAAACATGAATGAAACAAAAAGCACAACTCTAGGTATGTTTTTGATGTGATAGCAGAATTCAAACATGGCTCAAAGCTCCCACGAGTCAATTTTATGTAATATACCGGTAGGCTCTTTAACATAAACAGGCTGAACTTACCGCAGACAGAACAGGTTTCACTAGGGCCCTTGGGGTTGAGTGACTGTGGAGGGATTCTGCCAGTGTCCTCTTCAGAGATGGAGACACCACTGATATGCAAAGGTCACCTAGAGACCAGAGACAGGTTTACTCTCAACTGCTTCCTGCTGAACTAACGTTATTCCAACTCTTTCAACCAATTAAAAACCTGATATGAAGCTATCTTGATTGAGCAAGTCACTTTTCCCAGATAACCCATCATTTTCTTCTCTGTCAAGTAGAATCAAACTTAAACCAAAAGTACCAATTGCCTCACATTTGATTAGTTTATGAGAAAAAGATAAATGAAACTGATTAAGAGGTTATAAATACCTCACAGGTGTAGAGGAGGGTGGGTAAGAAGAAGAAGAAGAAGAAGAAGCGACTGGCTTTTGTGGCTCAAAGATTTCACATGGGCCCAGCGGGAGAGGGGCAGTTGCTCTTTTTTAATGTGACTTAAAACAAAGTAAATTGACCTCACCATTTGATTAGTTTAGTGAGAACAAAAAATAAATGAACTGTATGTTTACGGTTTACGGTTACTGTGGAGACTAGAGCACAGTTGTCCAATAAACCAGTAACCTGTATGAAAGCAAAAAATGTGTAAATAACTTCTAAAATAACCATCTATAACCACATAAATGAAATTGAAATACTTACAGAGGGAAAGTGCGAACAGGAGGAGGCTGAGGCTACAGAGATCAAGTGCCGGCTGCTGGTTCACTTCCGCTATTGCGTTCAGGGGCACTGTGAGCAGCAGCATGGCTCGAGAAAAACCATGGCAACGAAGAAACGTCCAATAGGACAGCGCCAAGGACAAAGTAACCTGTGTGAGCCATGCAGGTCCACAAGGCTGTTAAACTCAACCCTGCAAAGAGAGAAGATATGGATTATGTAATACAGATGATAATAAACATTTAAAAAGCTGGTGTGTAACTTTCTGGAGGCAATATATCACCTACTATACAATTCCATGAAAATATAAAGTTAAAATCATACTTCGGACCATTCTCCCTGGCGATTTTCAGTGCAGTAAATGTAACAAAAATGAAATACTTTTAATTTTTATAATCTGTATTTTAATTAAATTCATTTAAAATAACTTCAGCAGACCAAAGTGCTTCACATAAAAGTCAAAATACAAATGTACAGATTCATTTAATTTTATCTTTATTTATACAGGTAGACTCAATGAGTACACTTTACACTCTTTCATGAGCACCCTCTTCAAAATTTAGGGAAAAAAAAAAAAAGAGTCAAACAAAAAACATACAAAAAAAAAAAAAAAAAATCAATAAAATGAGTCTCAATGAGTACACTTTTTTGTTTTGTTTTTTGCTTGACTCTTTTTTATGAGGGCCCTCTTCAAAATTTAGAAAAAAAAAAAAGACAAAAATCAATAAAAGTCCATTTAAAACAAAAACAGGTGAAACAGGTGCAGGAGTGAGTATAAAAGTTTGCGACCAGATTACTGAATTGCATCTGTGGCATCCTGTCTAGCTAGTATTTTAGTGTATTTTTATCTAAAAAGTTACATACTGTGGCTTTAAAACAGAAGTACTCACCTGCCCATCCAAGATAGCTTTGAATCATTTGAAGCCGACCCTCGATCCTGCTCTGCATGTTATCCAGATAGTGCAGTACAAAGCCAAGTGTGCTGTTCATGCGCTCCAGTTTAGTCATGAGATCAGAGTAGTACTGGGAGGTCTGGTCCTGGTACTGCAGAAACTCCACCATACTGGCATCTGCTTGAGCAAATGGAGAGAAATACAGAAAACTGGATTAAAACGGCAAGTCCATTTCTGCAGTTTAGTCAAAGGTCCTCAAAAAAATACCCGGAGTCGTGCTACGTTGTAATGTTTCCTCATCACAAACAGACGTGGAGTCGTGTTTTGTTTCGTGCTACCTTTTACCCTTTGTTTAGTAGAGATTGTCAATTGGGGCTGATTCTAGTGAAGGTGTATGGAGTTTGAAAAAAACAAAAAAAAAAAACAACACAGTGGAGCACTTTCTGTATTACCACATGGAACAAGGTGGAGTGTTTTCTGTTTGAGAGAAGAACTCAGCCTAAATATGCAGGGTTTGTGCATTAAACATGTGAATGAAACAAAACAAAACTCCACATGTTTGTGAAGAGGAAACAACATTATAAAAGATAAAAAAAAAAAATATAATATTGGCTTTCTAAGGAACCTATTTTGTGGTAGATGTCCTGAGCTTGGTGTCTGACATCCGCAAGGTCTTTCACTATAGCCTGGTGGCCATCTTGCACCTCAGAGGTTTGAACCTGAAGATGCTCACTGACATTTTCTAAAAAAGGGATAAAAACACAACCTCCAGATTAATATTCACATTGATCAGAATGACTATCTGAATAAAAAACACAGTAAACTTGCCCATTTTTTGTGTGATGCCTTGGATGAGCTGTGCTACCAGTGCCTGTCCTGAAGCGATCAGGGCCTTTTCCTGTCCCAGACGCTCCAAATTGTCCTTCAGTGATGTCTCCATTTGTTCTTGTTCTTCATAAAGTTTGTTTTGCTGAGCCTGAAGAGCACTGTGGCCTTCAAGCACTTTGTCCAAGGAGGCTGCGGTCAGCTGCTTTAGCTCAAGCTGGCCCTCCTGTCATGGTTACATTAGGTCACAGTATGAGGCTGTAGTTGATTAAAGACATTCTTGGTCCAATAAAGATTAGGGATGCACCGATCTGATACAGGTACTGAAAAATTTGCAAAATCAGTTTTCAAATATCGGTTCAGTCGATATCTTAGTTGACATATACGTTCATATAATAGACTATTTTCTAGTTGTAATTGGCCTGGAGAGTCTTGTAATATTTGAACTTTTATCTCTACAAGGCTGTTCTGTAGTTACTTGAGAGATAAAGAACAACTACATAACACAATTGGATTGGTTTTGTCTTATTTTATTTTTGTATAAAAGAAAAAAAATAAATGATGTTTTTAGTCTCCCACAGTACATGGTATCAGTTAATATATAGTAAGGTAGATTCAAAAATAAAACTCTACACTTATATATATACATATAGATATACAAAATGCTGTTTTCAGTCTCTGTACTGGTATCAGTTGATATTGGGTATCGGGAGACACTTAAAGCTATAGTATCGAAATCAGTATCAAAACTGAAAAAGCTGGATCGTGTGTTCCTACTAGAGACATGTCCTGCCAAATAACTTGTTGACTAAAAAGGGGGCGTGGCAAATACTCTCAAAACTATTGCACATCTCTACGTCTCTGATTCAAACTGAATTCACAAACAAAGAAACCATTTATACAGAAAAGGCAGTGTAAATACATTGAGGAACAATGTATTTACACTGCCTGGCAAAAAAAAAAAAAAAAAGTCACCACCTGGATTTAACTAAGCAAATAGGTTCGAGCCTCGTCCAGTTGGTCAGGTCTAGGTTCAGCAACCCCCCCCTTAGCCCCAGTTAGAGTCTTTGGGATGTGCTGCAGAAGGCTTTGTGCAGCGGTCAGACTCGACCATCATCAATGTGAGAAAAAAAATTAATGCAACACTGGATGGAAATAAATCTTGTGACATTGCAAAAGCTTATCGAAACAATGCCATAGCAAATGTGCTTTATTGTGCTTTTTTCCATGTAAATACCAAATAAAAACATTTCAGCCAACTTACTCTCTCGCTTCTTTCTGCTGTTGTCCCATATACATTTTCATAATCCAAATAAAATGATGATTTGATAACTAATACAAACTAAGATGGCGATTCTTTTAAACATAGGGTTGGGCCAAAAGTAGTGCCTTGAAAACAGAAGAATATAATACATTTAATAAGAGACTGTGCCCCAGGTTACTTTTTACAGAAAACGTTTGGCCTCGAAGTCAAAAAGGTTAAAGTTACCCCTGGACTAAGACACCGTTGACCAATTCACTGATACATATGCATTTCTGTGGCGCTTGGAACTTTAAAATGGAAATATAACAAAAGAAATAAAATGGTCTAGGGGATCAGCCCTGGACGACTGAGGGATTACACAGATATTTAAAATGCAAATGTACCTTCAAATCGTTCATTGCATCGAGTTGGCTAGTGGCTGTGGAGATGAGGGCATTCACGGTGTGTTCTGCCCTGCGTCGGAACAGCATCTGGCGAGTGGCATAGCACACAGACCGGGCTCTGTTGCTCACTATGTGGTAGGCATTCCACGTGTCAGGATCCATATCTGCTGTGCATTCTTTTATGGTCTAAAAAGCACAAACATATCTTTAATAGCATTTCCCACTTAAAGGGCCCATATTACACCATTTTCTGATCCATGTTATAATTTTCCTCATCACAAACCTGGAGTTGTGTTTTGTTTCATTCACACATGTTTAACAGACAAACCCTGCATATTTAGGCTGAGTTCTTCTCTCAAATAGAAAACACTCTGTTCCACCTTGTGATGTCATGTGGTAATACAGGAAGTGCTCCACTGTGTATTTGTAACTCCATACACCTTCACTAGAATCATTTGGATGATTATCTATACTGAACTAAAGGTAAAAAGGTCACTATTAATTTGAAAACTACCACTTCATGACATCACAAGGTGGAACAGAGCATTTTGAGCTTTGGCGATGTAGACCGACTAATAAATTGTTACTTAATGACACAAAACACAACTCCAAATATGTTTTTGATGAGGTATGAGCAGGGGGTCGCATGTTGATGTGGATGGTGGAATAGGGGGTGAGGTAGAGTTTAGAATGAATGAAGTACGAAATATATGGGGGGTAATGAAGAGAGTGTTTGAATGTAGGTCACTGGAATGGATGCGAAAAGGAGGTTGTATGAGGGTGTGGTGGTGCCTGCTTCGTTGTATGGGGCTGAAACATGGAGTTTGAAAGTTGCAGAGAAGAGGAACCTGAATGTAGTTGAGATGAGATGTCTGAGGAGTATGTGTGGTGTGACGCACATGGATCGTGTGAGAAATCCGAAGAAGAAGAAATCCGAGAGAGAACTGGTGTGTTTTGCGAGAGTTGGCTGATAGAGCAGAGCAAAAGGCATTGGGAAGGTTTGGACGTGTTGAGAGAATGGAAAGGGAGCGGTTGGTGAAAAAGGTGTATGAATCTGATGTGAGTGGAGTGAGAATGAGAGGAAGGCCACGAATGGGATGGACAGAGGGTGTAAGAAGAGCGTTGAATGCAAGAGGGATGAGTGTGTGGTGCAAGGGAGCGAGGCTGCTCAGGACAGGGATGAATGGAGAGAGTTGGTGTATGAATGAATGGGTGGGTGTGGTAGAGGACTGGTCTTGGTATGAAGCGGCAGCGGAAACCAGCTTCGGCTGAGGCCCTGCTGTGGAAGTGCCCACACTGGGCTGTGCAGCTGACCCTGGTGCAGTGTGGTGTGGGTTAGATCAGTCCTTAAACGCGAGGAGGGAGGGTTTGGGGAGGGGAAGAAGGGAGGGGAACGGGAGTGTGTGCCCTGTCTAGGCTACCCCACTTTGGTGGGACACAGCCTTGATATATATAGATAGATGGATAGAGATATAGAGACAGATAGATAGATAGATAGATAGATGAGCATTATAACATGCCTTAAAGCTCACATGAGTCAGTTTCGTGTAATATAGGACCTTTAATACTGAAAAGGTCTTACCATCTCTTCTGTACAAGGGTAAGTCCTGCGACCCTCGATCTCAGCCTGACAGTTAAATAGAACTACCCCAAGTTTAGCCAGCTGTTCTTCAGACAGGCTTTCACAAGTGGACTTCAGTCGAGCAACAACCTACAGAAAAGTGCGCAAAGTTTTAAAAAACATCAAGATAAACAACACATCAGGCATTAAGTAGATTTTACCCCACCTAAATTACAAGTTGTGGAAGGTAATAAAGTGGGGGTGGAAGGTGGGAGGTAATAAAGTACAAGTAATAAAGTACTGTATTTAAGTAAAGTAAAATTCTTAGATATCTGTACTTAAGTAAATTTTACAGTGGATACTTTTTACTTTTACTTCACTACATTACACACTACACTACAGAGAGCAGCTATCTGCACTTTCTACTTCACTACATTTCTGAACTGGACTGGACTGAAAAGTAAAAAGTACTTTTCATGAGATTTGAGGGGTTATTTTTTACCATGTCTGTAACTAAAACAAAAATAAATACACAAAATTCATACAAAAAATGGGGTATTGTTTAGCCAGGGCCCAGTGCAGGGAGGGGCCCCTCACAAAATCTGTAATATACATTTTTCATAAGACAATATGTAGTGTGGTGCCCCCAAGATGGCTTTTACCTAGGGCTCAGGGCCCCTCGGTACTACACCCCTGATCATCTAGCTCTCAACACTGGCAGCATTTTTGAAAGCCTTAAAACGTGGCTGTTCCAGGGTCAAACAAGTCACTATGTAGAACTGAACTACATTTTTATATTGAGGGGTTGTTGGTTTAACTTTTAATTTCAAATTAACTTTTCTATAATTGTTTGTATGATGAGTGTGTAGTGTGTATTTAGTGAGTGTGCAATGTGCATAGTGAGTGTGTACAATATGTGTGTATATAGTGAGTGTATTGTAAGTGTATAGTAAGTGTACAGTGAGTGTATATAGTGAGTGTACAGTGAGTGTATAGTGAGTGTGTTGTTTTGTACAGTGAGTGCATAGGTGTGTTACATTTGCTTTAGTATGACTGTTGCTGTTCTTTTCCCTGTCCTGCAGACTGTCTGACATCAACCTGCAGAGGGACTGAAGAAGGAAATGAGCTGTGTAGGTAACAATCTTTATATATTTGCATTTTAATATGAGCATTAATATGTGCTGTCCCTTTAAAAATAAATACAATAAGAAAAATAAAAAAGGCAGATATTGACAGGTGCATCTTACCTTGTAATGACAGCTATCCAGTGGACTCAACTGCATTTGTTTAGCCTCTGCCAAAAACTTCTCATCAACTAAAACCATTTCAAACTGTGCCTCTTTGGTCAGAGGAGCAGATGAGGAGGCTGCAGGCTGGGATGAAGCTGGAGGTGACTCTGTTTTTCTCAACCATTCAAACAATCCACACGCACCAGGATAGTGGAAGAGCAGCAGTGCAAAAACAAAGCCATTATGGGATGGGAAACGAGCCATGTCTGAAGAAAAAGAAATGAACAGTTTTCTCAGCAGAAATGTGATTATAAATGTACAAATACTATTCTACTATGCACTTGAATGCTGTCAAAGGCTTTGCCCAGACATGCCTGCTGCAGCCACTCAAGCCCCTCCTCTACTCACCAAACCGTGCATTATTTACCCATTTTAACAAAACAAAAAATAAAGTTTGATGAGTAGATGCATGCAATAAGTCTAAATGTAAACTTAGCCTATGTTTTCTGTTCGCCACATCATTTTGAGCATGGAAAATAATTAGATGTCAGATTAGATTGGTAAATGTGTTACTTCTTCCCAGTGTAATATTGAGCCCTTACCTGATGCTGTGTGGATGCTGCGTGGCCCTGTGTCCAGTCTGGGCCCCGTATGTCCAGTGTGGGTCCCGTGTGTCCAGTCTGGGCCCCTGTCCAGTCTGGTCCAGCCTCCAAACTCACACAGCTGACAGAAATTACAGATAATTCTGGCCAATCATCGTCGAGGCCGCTCAACCAATGAACAAATTACAATAACATTATAAGTAGCGTTGTTTTGTTTTGTTTCCTATCGCAAAATGAGGATATTTTACTGTGAGACTGCAGACAGCCGCAGATCTAACATAACAGAACAGAGAGTAGTCGCACGCAAACATTTTTAGTGCGCCCTTCAAAGCTGCATTACGGTAACAGTGCATCTCTACAGCTGGTACCGTAAATATCCGTTTAGTTGTACCATTTGTTTGACCAATGACATGTGGAGCCTTCCGTATCCTGTGTCATAAGCAGCTGGAGGGGGACAAACAGACGATTTTGGCTTGAAATAAAGAACAAACCTCGCAGCACAAACAGGTACCATCCCCGCCCGCTGTGACTGAAGCCCGGCCGCGTGGAGCGTCTCTAAACTTATGATTTTCCAGGAAACAACAAACACGTGCTTTACATTTGTGCTTTTATGTAATCTGGGATCACTAGCAAACTAAACGCATGTCGCACCTCGTTTCGTTCCCGAGGAGGTTCCACAAAGTTTGTAACATAAAGGTTTTACAAGTGAAATCTGATTGTGGACGTTGTTAGCCGCCATGCTAGCTGTGTGTTAGCTAGCTTAATCCAGACTGACTGAAGCAAGCAACACAACAACAATGGAGTACGCTGTCATGAAGAAGCAACACTACTGGGATGTGGAGGAAACTGAGATCTTTTTACAAATCCTAAAAGAGCTGGACATTAAAGCGTGTTTGGACGGTAGGAAAGTGAGGAATGGTGGAGTGTTCAGGATGGCCCAGAGGAGGATGGCAGCAGCTGGTTTTGACAGGACGGCCGAGCAGTTAAGGGTCCGCTGGAAATTTCTGAAAAAATGTTATTACAAGTCCCAGCAGGGCCCCAGCAATGAAGCCAAAATCCAGGGTTGGTTGCGCTATGAAAAGGCCATGGTGTCTATTCTGGAGTCCAAACAGTCTATGGTCGACTCCAGTGTGACCTGTGAGGGCACTGATGACATGGTGGAGGACTCTGATGGAGATCATGATGGAGACTCAATGCTGCCTCTGCCAGAGGCTTTTACTCAGCCGCTTCAGGACAGTTCTACACTGAACTTGGAATTAATTGTAGGAATGCTACTACTCATTTTCTGAGTTTCTGAGTTTTCTCCGTGCACGTTTTCAAAGATCATGATTATGTTTGATTTAAGTTAAGCCACCACCTTGTTTTCATGGAGATGTTGCTGCTTTGCCTGGAAAATAATCACAAAGACAAACAGGTGAAGCCACATATGGATGAAGCCCATAGCGGTGATCTCACTCACAGTAATAATACATGCTCCTTAATGCTTTTTATAGCAAGAAAAAAAACACACCTGTTATTGAAAAAGTGTATGGGTAATGGGTTTAATGCTATGCTGTGGAACATTTTAAGCAATATCATCTCCATGGAGAAGAGCAGGTGGTGGAACCCCATTATTAATATATAAATGTATAAATATACCACAAATATACACATGGACCTGGGTTGCCAACTTTTTGTTAAGAATAAATCAGCTTTAACTGTTATCAGTAAGATCAGCATTTGATTTGAACATGTCCACCTCGTATCTGGGGACACAGGTGATGTTTATGGAGCCATTTGTCTTTGTCTTGGTCGATTCAGGTTTAGACCTTCTGTTTTGTCATTTCACATTGGACATTTGAACATGAGAATAAGTTATATATGAAAATGTAATTGCCTGCAAGTCTTTGTATTCAAAAATGTTCCCCTCACCCACAGATTAAAATGGACCCTGAAACAGACGCTCATCTAAGGATTGGTTTCATTGGGGCAGGAAACATGGCTTTTGGCATTGCAAAGGGCATCATATCGGGTAAGCAGAATAATAAACAAGTTGATTAAATATGTAACAAATATAAACCAATGTAACAAATAAATCTTTGTTTAGGAAATGTTTTACCTGCAAACATTAAAGTCAGCGCACCATCTAAGAGAAACTTTGGACGCTTTCAGGTTAATTATTCTGTTATTTTTCAACTCTAATAAATATATAAACAGTATGCCTAAAAAGTATGAGTGCTGAATTAGTTACTGTTGTTCCAATGACTGTTTTTACTTCACAGGAAATTGGAATTGCTGGCACAAATTCTAACGTTGAGCTGGTGTGTGGTTCGGATATTGTTTTTGTGGCAGTCAAACCTCACTTGGTTCGAGAAGTCCTTAATGGGATCTCGGCTTATATCACAGACAGACATATTGTTGTGTCTGTAGCGGCAGGAGTAACACTGGAAACTTTGCAAGAGGTATGTTGTCCTAAATGATCATAAATGTGATAAATAGAAATACAGTGATATATTAGGCCAATATTTGCACCTTTCAGCGTATCGGTTATCGGTCTTAAATCCAGCAGAGGGCGATATTTTGTTTTGGTTGACCTGATGTCTAAAGAAAATGCATAAAACTTTATTTGTTCAGTTCAGTGCGAAAAGCTAGTGACAGTAACATGAGTACACGGCTCTCTTAAAAGTTTGTGCAAAAAAGGACTGTGAGTGAGTTTGTAGTCATTTTAAAACAAAATACAAAATAATCAAAGAGAAAATAATCAAAGTGTAGACCAACTTTTTTGATTGCTTTTTCTAAACTTTCGCTTTTCAGCCACAAAAAGTCATAAGCATTTTCCTTAATTAATCAATGTTCCCTCAGTCGTCCATTTTGCAGCTTTTGCAACTGAAAACACATTTTACTTTTGGCTTTTACTGTAGTCCTTAATTAATCAATGTTCTATTTTGCGTCTGATGCCAAACCTCTGATGCCAAACCTCCCGTGCATTGTACAGGAAGGGGCCTTACTCTTCACTCGAGGGTCTTGTGCTAAACCAGCTGATGGAGCACTCCTTCGCTCCCTGTTGCAGCATTGTGGTTTGGTGGAGGAGGGACCAGAGGCATGGCTCGACATCCACACAGGACTCAGTGGGAGCGGAGTCGCCTTTGTGAGTGCAAGATAAGTTCAACTATCAAAGCTGAGCTGCTACAAAATAATGTTCAAATGCATGTTCACTTATAGTAATGACAGTGTTTAATTACAATTTTAGGTGATCGTTGTAGCCCTGTCACGATAATTACTATATCAGTTTTGCATTAAAGGGCCCATATTACACTATTTTCTGATCTATGTTATAATTTAGTTTCCTCATTATAAACAAATCTGGAGTTGTGTTTTGTTTCATTCACATATGTTTAACACACAAACCCTGCATATTTAAGCTGAGTTCTTCTCTTAAACTAAAAACACACTGTTCCACCTTGTGATGTCATGTGGTAATACAGGAAGTGCGCCACTGTGTTTTTAAACTCGATACACCTTTGCTAGAATCATTTGGATGATTTCGGCACTGGAATTGCCAATCTCTACTGAACTGTAAAATAAAGGGAGATGTTAACTTGAAATTATCGCTTCATGACATCACAATGTGGAACAGAGCATTTTGAGCTTTTGAGATGTTACAGACTAATAATAAAGAGTTACTCAAACATGTGTGAATGAAACAAAACACAACTCTATGTTTGTTTTTGCTGAGGTAACAACCTTATAACACGGTTTAAAGCTCACAAGGGTCAGTTTTGTGTAATAAAAAGGGATTTTATCGTGGTATATTCTTTTGGCACTCGTTTTTGTTCTTTCTTCTAAGATTTAAGCTTTTGGGGGTCTAATCCTTAACTGTTTAACTAGTTAAGTGTTTCATACTGCTATTTATATATTGACACATTTAGAAGAGGTTTAATGCGATGCTGCTTTAAAGTCATTGTGTCAGTGTCACTTGGAACTTTGTAATCATGACAGGTTTATTGACACATCACTGGATTTCAGTTCAGTTCGGTTTTATTAATATAGTACATTTAAAATTTAACTTAAGGTGCTCAAAGTGTTTCACACAAAAGTCAAAAAACAGATCTACAGAAAGTACGAAACACATAGGCAAAGAACAAGAACAGTAAAACACAAAGATTTGCTGTTTAGCTAGAATTAAAAGCCAGGGATTTGTAAATACGAGTAAGGTAAATTTGTCTAATGCACTTTTGGTTTGGCTGTTTTCTGCAGGTTTATCTGTTTGCTGAAGCTCTTGCTGAAGGAGCCATTAAAATGGGAATGCCAAGTTCTCTGGCCCACACGATCGCCTCACAGACAGTCCTGGTGAGTTTTAATAACAATTAGATTTAATTTGGCAGAAAGAGTAGAACTTAACATATTACAACATATTACAGGGTGCAGGGCGAGTGTTGCGGGACTCAGGAAAGCATCCGGCGCAGCTACGTTCTGAGGTCTGCACACCCGGAGGAACAACCATTTATGGGCTGCACACGCTGGAGCAGGGTGGTGTAAGAGCATCAACAATGAGTGCGGTGGAGTCTGCAACCGAAAGAGCCCGGCAGCTGGGCCAAAAGTCCACAACCAGGAAGTGATTGTCGTTTTACAGCCCAACTACACGGACAACTATCATTATTTCATATTTATCATCAACCCTAAATGCTGTGTATTGTAGGTTGTTTTAAGACTCATATTTTGGGTCAAATGTTGTATTATGTTCTTGAAAATGCAGCTCTTTGACAATTGCCTTACAATTCATAATATTGCCTTGTTACACTTTTGGAAAGTAATGATTCTACAAGTTACTCGAATATGTGAAAGTGACCCTGTGATGTTGAGATGCATTCCATTTCACGCATACGTCTTAATACAAACCAAGTCGGGAATCGTTTATGAATTAAGCTCTTTTTTTATTTACATTATTTACATTTATTTAAAGGTGCATTGTGTAACTGTCTGGTGCAGGATAGATCTACTTGTCTCCTTGGAGGCTGCCTGGACTGCTGGAGAATTCACATAAGCTGTATAATAGAAGATTTATATATACAGATTATGGGAATTCTCCAGAGAATGGCATTAAACTCATATGTCCACTATTTCCATGCAAGTTTTCATACATATGTTTATACAGTGAAGGTTATAACTGGGTTGGTCACTTATATGCAGTGGTGGAACGTTTTAAGTATCTCTACTTAAGTCAATTTTAATGTAGATACTTTACTTTTACTTCACTACATTTGAGAGCAGGTATCTGTACTTTCTACTCCACTACATTTGTGAACTGGACTGAAAAGTAAAAGTATTTATTATTGTCTGACCTGCTGAAAAGGTTGTTTATTTTTTAATTTGTTCATAGTTTGAGCAAACAAAATATACAAATTAAAACAGTTTGGAAAAAAAGATTGATTCATTTGTTTCCATTGAACAAAATTCAACACAAATCTTTATCAAAGTCAGTACATTTGAAGCCTTATAAGACCTCAGAATACTTTTACTTTTTAGTGTATTTTAAAAATACACTTAAAAAGTAAAAGTATTTATTGTTTCAGACCTGCTGAAAAGTCTGAGTTTATTTTTAACTCGTTCATAATTTAAGCAAAAAAAAAAAACCCAAAAAAAAAAAAAAAAAAACTAAAATGATAGATTCACTTGTTTCTATTGAACAAAATTCAGCACAAATCTGTATCAAAATAAAAACATTTGCAGCGTTATTAGATCTAAAAATTTGAGTGAAATACTTTGACTTTCTACTCTTTAAGTACATTTTTAAACGGGTACTTTAACACTTTCACTTAAGTAGATTTTTTTTTACTTTTATTTCAGTTCTTTACTTTTCACTATCTGTGGACTTTTTCACGTGATACTTTTACTTGATTTTTTTTTTTTTTTTTTTTTTTTTTTTTTTATCATTATTATATGTACTTTTACTTAAGAAACGAAACTGAGAACTTTTTCCACCACTGGAAAAAAAATGATGATCCAAATGAGCAGCTTCATACTTGATAGCACTGATGTCTTAGACTTTAAATAAAACATCCCAAAAACAAAACTTTGACTTGCCTATGTTTACTCTTCAAAATAACACTTTTAAATAAATAATTGTTGCAGTTTATGACAGAAAAGACAGTGATTTTCTGTTGCTCCGCCCCCTTTTCCTCTTCCCGTTGGCACGTCACTGTCGGCAGAAGAAACACGCTTCTACCCACCGGCCTGGACCTACACACCGGCACAAAAACAGCTGTAAGTGATGATGTTTAAGCTGACACGGATAACATAAGTGCTTATAATACTCTCGGTCAAATTTAACATGAAACGCTATCTGGAAAATGCTTAGTTTTTAGCGTACATCCCTGTGACGACGACTGCGTTAGCCTCAAGATGCTAACGGCTAGTTCATTTAGCCGGTTGCTAGGGCTACATGAGGTCACGGCACTGTCTCAGGAAATGCTTACATTCTATTAGATTTCACGTGTAATTCTGTACTGTTTATTTAGTTACAATCTCAGGTTTCTAGAGCCGTTTTCATCCTGTGCGTGTGTCTTACGTGATTGTCTCCAGCAGCGTGTCGTGACAGCAGGAGAAGGACCTTGAGCAGGATGTGTTTCGCCTTTTCTTTAGTTGTTTTAAAAAAAAATAAAGAGCCAGTACGAAGAGGTTGCAAAGCTCAAACCTTCTTCTGTGTACAGTGTATGTATAGGCAAGATCTGACGTTTCCTAACACTTCCTGACGTGTCCAAAGTCCAGATCTTTACTAGTCATTTATTACAGGGTTTCATAGGACAGCACATCACAGCATCTATAGGACAATAATGTTTAATACAGATGGGGGCAGCTGAAATTAATGATGTTGCAATGCAGTTTTGTGTTGTAATATAAGGAATGCTAGAGGCAAATCATAACAGAAATGATCAGGTTCATATTTCTTAAGGAAGTACACTGTAATCAATAGGAAAAACTGTCTCTTGCCCCCCATCTGAGAGTATGACATCATGATTCATCACTTTCTGGTGTCTGAAAACCACCAGTACCTTTAAAAATGGGTTAGACCAAATCTGTTTTTTACTTTTTAAAGTTCAAATGATGTACTTATTTTATTCATAAGTATCTTTTTGTTTTAATTGTGTGAAATAATGGCAAATCATGGTATCCCTGCACTGTAGCCTACTGTATATGTTGTGGAATAATTGTGTGAAAATGTATAGGTAGTCTCATTATTATAAGTTCAAATGGAGTAGTTTTGTGCCTATGCTCTTGTTCAAAAATAATTTAGAGGGTTGGATACAGCTCCAGAAGAGTGGAAACTGAACTGTGAAGTGTTTCACTCTTTCCTCTCCTTTGCTCCATTTTACAAAAGTTGTGGAGTGGACCACGCCTCTAAACCCAACAGCAGACGACGGTGAGTTAAATGTTTGTGCAAGCATTTTGTTATTTACATTTTTTGGTCTATTCAGTATTTCTAAAGATTTCTGCCAGGTTGGTGTTATAACAGTATTTTACACAATAAGCCACACTGCATAAATCTTGCAGGTTTGAATTTTAAAATAATGCTAATTTAGTTTTGATTATCCACAATTAAAATGTTCATGTGTATATGTAAAATAAATATCAACTAACCTGGAAGCAAATTTGGTTTTTGTGAACTTAAGTGTTACACACCTGTAGGCCTGTCACATTTTGAAGTGTAATATATTGGTGAAGAGAAATACCTCGATAAAATTGAAACTACTTTATGCCACTGATAGAATAAAAAGCAGGATCATCCCATTAAAAAGCAGTATCATCCCATTTTTAAATAGACAGTTTCATTAAAAGACCAGAGCTGAAATAAACAGCAGAAAGAAAAATTAATAAGCCATTGAAGTGATTTATTCAACACGCCACAGCTCAAACCTTACATTATTAGATAAAAAATACCAAAAGCTTCCCCACAACTGCAGCAAAAATATACCTATGATAAATATTGAGCCCCAAAATATATTGTTCCAGCTTTCATTAATTGAACGATAAGTCGATATAGTGACAGGCCCACATACCTGTGTTCATTCCAGCATGACTTCATTCCAAGTATTGTTCTTGGAATGAAGTGCTGCGTAGCTGAACCACTTTTGCACCCTTATTTGCAAATATTTTACTTTGAAGATGGCATTGTAAAAAACGTGTTCATGCTTCTCTCCATTTTGTAGAGCGTCCATAGTTATTGAGAGCATCTTTTTACACTAAAGGTCCTATATTAAGCAAAAGTGACTCTTGTGGGCTTTAAACAATGTTTTAATGTTGTTGCCTCCTCAAAAAAATACCTTGAGTTTTGTTTCATTCACACATGTTTGAGTAATCCTTTATTATTAGTCTGTCTACATCTCCAAAGATTAAAATGCCCTGTTCCACCTTGTGATGTCATGAAGTGGTAATTTTCAAGTTAACCGCTACCTTTTACCTTTTGTTTAGTAGAGATAGCCAATTCCAGGGCTGAAATCATCCAAACGAGTATAGTTTTTATAGTTTATGTATGGAGTTTAAAAACACAGTGGAGTTAGACATGTGTGAATGAAACAAAATTCCAGGTATGTTTGTGATGAGGAAACAACTTTATAACATAGCTCAGAAAATGGCATAATATGGGCCCTTTAATCTTCATTGTTTTATTTTCATATATTTCATAAGCATCTATATCTTAATTAGTATGTTCTGTCTTTACTCACTTTCTCATGTAACTTCAGTAATATTCTGTTTCAACATATAGATCACTGACAATGTCCCAGAAGACGACTAACCCCTCTGTGGTGGAGCCATCCGAGGTGGAGGATGCTCCCTGCTCTGCTCAGTCTGGAAAGGGAGGTCATAACAAGTCAAACTCAGAGCGAAGAAATGAAGAGACCTCATCTTCCCCAGAAAGCCTAAACAGCGATGGGAACGGCAGCTCAAAAACCCGCCGGCGACGAAAACGCACTTCCAACGCTGAAAGTGGTCCTGTGGTTAAAGTCAACAAAACAAAAAATGAAGTTGAAGTCCAGGGCGGCCAGAGTGTTCACTGCTGTACAGGTTTGGCTGAGCTGCAGTCGGAGTGTACCAATATCTGGTTTGAACGCAGCATGTATGAAAGAGCTGAAAGCCGGTATCAGTGTTGGCTCGCTACTTCCTCTGTCGTCACTTTGCCTTCCTCGTCTGTTTCAACAAAAAATTCTCCTCCCTCTGCTTCAAATGTGGCTCCCGTTCCCACTACTATATGCAACCACAATGATCAGGTTGCTTGCCACCATATAGTGCAGTCAGTGTGGGTCAACAAAAACGCCTTCGATCAAGCCGAACGCCATTTTGTTGAAACCATGCAACCCTCCATTCCAAACTCTCTCAACATCCCATCTCCGCCTGATCGCGTTGTGACATCCAGAACACCGGATGAAGGATACCAGTCTCTTCCCCCAACTCCAGCCACTCCCGTTATCCTTGTTGACGCGGTAACGCCAACACGACAGCCAATCAACGGACTTCCACGTATCCCGATGGAACTACTGCGAGACGTATGGCTGGAGAAACCGCAGTACGATCGGGCCGAAGCTGCTTTCTATCAAAACCAGTGCAGTAACAATTCAACCAAGAGGTCTACCTGTCCCTCCACCAGTAGAGGCAGCGAACACCCACAAAGCCTTGTCGAGGAGGAAGAAGAAGAGGAACAAGATGAGGAAGAGGAGCTGGCTGTGGTTGAAGAGAAGCGAGTAGTTTCACAGTGTAAAGCTGAGGTCTTCCACGCACTACACCCAATCCAAGAGGAGGAGGAGCCCATGGAAGTTGTGGACAAAGATGAGGGAGAAATATCAGGAGTTTGTTACTTCCTTCATCCCGACAATGAGAGACTGTGGTTGGACAAGTGTCGATATGATGCTGCTGAGACACGGTTCTACAGTTTCTGTAAAGAGGAAGCCAGAGTGATGAAGGCGAGCGTCAAGCCAGATATCGATGCCTCACCTGTCGCCCCCGCTAACCTGCAGAGGGACAAGTATGGCAAAACTCAGAAAGTGGAGCCCATTTTGCTTTTTTTCCATTTTCAATTCATTGCATATTCTAAATGATTTGTAAGTTACATTTTTTTTTTGTTTTTTATGTTCACATTGCATTTCAAAATTGTTTGAAAAGAGAAAGAAAGCAATTTTTTTGTCATGTTTTTTAAAATATATGTTTGTTTTTTTATGTGGTCTCTTCATTCCTTCATTCCTATTTTCATGTAAGCACTTTTTTTTTTCCTGAATACAGCCTGACATAATTCAGACCATTTTGGCTCAAGTTTTCTGATATTTTAACTTTCTTCTTCTTGTTGTTCTCATTTCAGAACCATGAGTGGTCTGGACTTTCTGGCTAAGGAGAAGATCTGGTTCGATAAACCGCGCTACGATGAAGCAGAGAGGCGTTTCTATGAGCGGATGAGTGGGACCTCAAGTGCATCTCAAAGCACAGGAGTAAGACGGGCTCTGTTCTGGTGTTTATATCAGCTGTATTGTGTGGGCTGGGATGACATTTAAATGCACTTTTTAAAAAAAAATTATTTTATTCACCTTTTAAAGGGTACACTTTTACAGAATACAGTAACATTTATAACACAGTTGGTTCCAGAATACCCTATATACATCTACACACTACACACTATACACTAGACCTGTCAGAATAACAAATTTTGAAGCATGATATATTGCTACAGAGAAATACTGTGATAAACGACAATATTGAAACTACTTTATGCCACTGTCACAATAACAGTAATGCAAGATAATCCCAGTCAACTGCAGTGGTTGTTAAACAAATGATAAAGACGACTGTAATGCGTATTTTATTTCTTTAAAGGATCTTGGTGCCAACTCTATTCTTAAAGACATTGCCAGAGCCAGAGAAAACATCCAGAAGTCCTTAGCTGGAGTAAGTGTTTTATGATAATACCACTTTACTTTGTGCTGGGTGAAGATTCATGTACTGTTGAACAAGTCAATTCAAAGTAACTAGACTTTGACCATTTTTATAGCTTTTAAAAAAAGCTGTAAGTAATCTCTAGCGGCCACGTGTAGCCTTTGTGTGTGCCATTTTTGTAGTTTGTTCCTCAAGTATCCTCTTTCTTTTGCCCCCTCCTATTACTGTAACCCCCCTCGTCCCTCCCTCAGCTGAAGAAAGCACTGAGTCAGCCTTCCCTGAACCGTGAGCAGTCACAGTTTGTAAGTGCTGTACCACGGTTTGACCCTGCTGTTTTTAACCATGCTGATGTTTCTACCAGCATGCTGACTGTTTAATTCATTTCAAAATTAATTAAGTTCAATATTTAACCATGTTTTGGGTCAATCTGCTCTCGACAGGCTTTTTGTTAACATGGATTTTCCATAACCATCATCAACATGATTGTGTGCATCATAGACTGTATATATAAATGGACATAGCTAACCTGCTAGCTGCCGTGTTCCAAATAGGAAGTGAGCATCGCGCGCTTCCGGCTCCATCGATTCTGGCTCCTCGCCCCTCTCTCTATATTTGCTGCTTCAGGCTTGCCATTTTGGTCTTAAAATGTTCGTATTAATGCACTTTACATGATCCTGGTATTTTTATTTGGCTATTGTGTCTGTAAATCAAGATATAAACATTAATAACAGACAAATCGGGCGCCTCCTTTCCCCGAGGTCGCTCCTGCTAGCATTAGCAACGGGTTTGATTGACAGTATTTCAAAGCACCCACTTTGTACTAAACCAGCAGCGCGGGCGGCAATGGGGAGTTAGCTTCAACAAGCAAGCTCCAGATTTGCTCTTTAGTTACTCGTGGTCGGAATTCCAAACATGGAACTTGGCTGCAAATTTACCCCTATAACTGCTTGCCTCGACAAACATTTGACTGGTGCCATGGGTGACGTCACAGTGACTTAGACCACTTCTTTATACAGTCTATGGTGTGCACACATTTATTAAAAATAATGAATGTAAAGTAAAAACTAACACTTTATATAAACACTTAAACTTTTGCAGAGTACGAGTACCAGCAGCAATAATGCAACAGATCAGAGTGAAATTATCTCTCGCATCAACAGTCTGGAGCATGAGAACCAGAGCCTATACAAAGGTAAGCCCGTTTTGAGTTTTAGCACATTAAAATGCATTGCATCCTTAAGGAAGACCCTTTGTGCTTGCACATTTTAAATTGTAATATTCTTATAAAACAACTTAATAAAAGAAAGAAGTCTGCTGAGTTCCACGTTAGAAAACTGCGGTGCCCAATGGGAGCTTACATCGCTGTAAACGTCATCACAACAAAGAGCCACAAACTTTTCGGCCCCTCCTATGGATAGCTGCAGATCACACTAATGATTATACAACTATAATTTTTTTGCATTTGTCCCTTGATGACTATGCAACACTGCTGAATCCTACGCGTATCACCGATTAAGAAAATAAAATTAAGGAACGAAGTAAGTACAGAGCAGTGGGACAGTGGAAACGGATTGATCGGCAATATGATGTCTTGAAAATGAGCAATTCAAACTTGCTCAAACACACACAAATCACTCCAGAATTAACTCTGAGAGGGTAAATGAGAAGGGAAAACAACTATAACATGGCTAAAAGCTCTCAAGAGTCGATTTTGCATAAAAGGTCTGCTTTAAGGTATAAAAATTGTTAAATTGTTTGAATAGTTACAATGTTGAGATGTTTTACCAGTGGTGGAAGACCTACGAGCAGCACTTTCTAAACTGGAGAGTCGAGTAGCCGTCCTAGAGAAGTCTCCTGCACCTGTCACTCCAGCTCCCACTATCCCTGTCCCTTACACTAATGTAAGTTTAGCTAAGCAGTTCTGTAATGAAGCTAAATTGGAAAAAAATCATACATGTTTCACATTTTGTTGGGCCACTCTTTAGGGCACTACTGTTGAGCAGAAGAGCAGCGTGGGTGATGAACTGGAGGAAGACGAAGATGATGACTTGGACCTCTTCGGCAGTGATGAAGATGAAGAGGCAGACCGAATCAAAGAGCAGAGGTTAAAGGAATACGCAGAGAGAAAAGCAAAGAAGCCAGCCCTCATTGCAAAGTCTTCAATCTTACTCGATGTCAAACCTGTAAGTCTGATTAGTGCTTTGTTTGACTGAACTTGGGCTGCAACAATTGATCATTAATAATTTGGACAATACAGACTAAAAATAAATGTGCATAAAGCCAGTTGTCTTTGCTATGACAATGGTAGCCAGCTAGTTACAATCAGAGGGACAGTCAGCTCGACCATTTCCGGGTTAATGTCATGTCTATGATGTTTTTGCATTTCACCAAAACTAATACTGAGCAAACAGGCAGTGGACGGGGAGGTGGATATCAGACATGTTAATGCTAAAGCTAACTTATATTAAAACGCTAAATGTAACAAAACAACAAAATGAAATTTGTTGTAAGCACGGCCCAATTATTTTTAGGTGTAGGTTATTTCAGTCAGTGGAGTTATTTTAAATATATATTAGGCCCTGAAATTAACATTAACATTAGCATTAGCCCGAACACACAAATGTGTACCTTTTGTAAACACAGAAGTGTCCTCCGGTGAAATTTTCCTCCCTGTCCACTGCCTGATCTATCAGCATTAATTGATTTTGGCATGATGATACATTACACCGGAAATGGAACTAGCTGACTACCGTTGTGCACAGAGCCAATTGCATTATTAGATCAAATTGTCAAAAAAGAACAAACCATTTGTAATTTTCTATCAATAACGTACTTTATACATCATAATCTCTAGGAAGTACAATAAGATCAATCGTTTAACTAGTTAACTTTTCTGCTGACTGGTCGACTCCTAAAATAATCAGTTGCAGCCTTACACTCAGTTGATCTTACGAATATAACTTTTCCCTCAGTGTATTATTAGCTGACCAAAATGAACTGTGTCCCTTTGTGTATTTTAGTGGGATGACGAAACGGACATGGTAAAGCTGGAAGAGTGTGTACGGTCCGTGGAAGCTGATGGGTTATTATGGGGTACATCCAAGCTGGTTCCTGTTGGTTATGGCATCAAAAAGCTCCAAATTGCTTGTGTGGTGGAAGACGACAAAGTTGGAACGGACTTGCTGGAAGAAGAAATTACCAAATTTGAAGAATACGTAAGTACCGCAAACTGATTTAATAAAATGACTTTAATAGTGTGCAGTTAAGTGTATTGCTCAAATGAACCAAATAAATTAGTCTTGTGCTTCTATTAACTATGTGTTTTATTGTTGTGTTTTTCAGGTCCAGAGTGTTGATGTCGCAGCCTTTAACAAGATCTGAAAAGTGTCTGTTTTCCTTTTTCGTCATGCCTTGTTTCTGTGCTACTCCTGTCAACTGTTCACAAAATAAAAATCTGTTGCACTGTTGTATCAGTTTGGGAAACACAGTTACTTCTTTGTAGTTACTCTAGCCTATTTGTGCTTGTTTTTTTCCATCTAGGCTACACTGTTATTACACAATCTGCAGCCTTTCATTTTGAGGTGATGACACAACACATAACTGTACTGCTGTGGTAGAAGCTGGTCAGTTTTACAGTGGATACTTTTTACTTTTCCTTCACTACATCTGAGAGCAGTATCTGTAGTTTCTACTCCACTAATTTTTTGAACAGGACTGAAAAGCGAAGTACTTGTCATATGATTGAGGGGATATTTTTTACCATGTTTGCGGTAACATCCTGACTGGTTTTATGCTGTTTATGCTAAAGAAAAATATAAATACACAAAATTCTAAAGACTTAGATATATACTTATATATATATACATTTTTTTTTTGTAATTATTATAATCACTATATTTAACACTAACAAATGAGCAACACTTGTGTGAAATACTTTTATAATACTGTTTTCTCTTTAAGTACATTTTTAAAGAGGTACTTAAATACTTTTACTTCAGTAGATGTTTTCTTTTTTTTTTTTTTTTACTTCTGTATCTACTTTTGCTCAAGTAACAAAATAGTATTTCATCCACTGCTGCACTGTACAATCACAGGTTAACTCATGGACAAGAGTTACACAAAACTAAAGATTTTGGTCGGAAAAAACGACAAAATCCGTTTACAGCCGTTATTTTACTCCCAAATTTGTGTTTACCCTTGATTTATAGCCTCTTTGGGCAGAGGGCTACAGCTTCTGTTGTTAAATATTTGCATGTTAAAGGAGGAGGTGTCAGCCCAGCCCTCTCAATAGTAAACCAATTGAAGACGCGCAGAGCCGTTGTGCGTAGACTTAACCTTTGACACCATCTGTCTGCCTGGTACTAAACTTTTTTTTTTTTTTTTTTTTTTTTTTTTTTTTTTTTTTGTTGTTGTTGTAATATTTAAAAGAAACAAACTGAGGGTGTAAACTGGGTGTATAACGTATTTCTTGTGCGAATAAAATATTTTTTTTTTTCGATTTAAATGCATTCGCCGTTGTATTTCCTGTTTTACTGTGACACGTGACCTAGTCTGTGGCCAATCAGGTTGCAGATCAGCGCAGCTCGTAATTTTGAACAGACGGAGAACAGAGTGGTTTAGTGTCGCTTCTCAGGCACGAAAAGAACCCATTATGAGCAACTGATCCTCACTTTGCTGCATTCTCATCATGTTTTGAGTATGTTTTTGGATTACACGTTTAGATTGTAGTACTGTGGTTGACTAAAGATGAGTTCACACGTTATAACCCCGGGACCTTATCGAGCTACAAAACTGGTAAGTTGTAAATACACTCCAACTGGTGCAGATTTCAGGTTGCAGGCTTCTCAAACAGATATAAAGGCTAATAATACTCATGAGCTGTACTATTGTTGTATATTTTTAAATCAACTATGCAGGCTATGAGCTGAGAGCATGATTTCCATGTTTTCTGTGATTTAATCGAAAAAAACAAAGAAAAAAGGATTAGGGTTTGTTGCTAGTCAATTTGTCTAGACAGGATTAATTTCTTTAAGGAAGATTTATTGTTCCATTGTTATTGAAGAAACTTTTCTGTAAGTTGCATGAAATATGAATTAATTTTCTGAGTTTTATTTTATTTATGTATTTATTTTTATTTTTTTATTCCCTCTGCTGTACTTTGTTCTAATTTTTTTACATTTAGAACATTATTTGAAGTTATTAATGTTATCCATTCCAGCAGGAAGTATAAAATAGTTTTTGACTGTCTTGAAGAGTAAAAGTAGAAGCATTTTGCATGGATTTTGAGATCTTATAAAGCTTCAAATGTAGGGATTTTGATAAAGAATTGTGCTGAATTTTGTTAAACAGATACAACTTCCACCTCTTTTTATTTGTATATTTTTGTTTGCTCAAATTACACACGTGTTAAACATAAACCCTCAGCCTTTTCAGCAGTTCTCACACAATAATAAAAAAAAAGTTCTTTCTACTTGAACAGGACTGAAAAGTGAGATACCTGCTCTCAAATGTAGTGAAGTAAAAGGTATTCACTTTAAAATGTAAAGTACAGATTCCTAAAATGTATACTTAAGTACAGTTCTTTACTGCTTTTACTTGGTTTTCATTCCTTATATTGATTTCCACCTCTGCAGACAGTGTAAAATAGTTGTTTGAGTATCTTCTATATGTGTCATGACTTTGTTTTTAATCCTGATACTTGTTTATTTAATTTAATTTATCCACTTTATTTATATAGGGAGACTCAGTAGCACTTATACTCTCTTTTTCATGCACGCCCTGTTCAAAATACAGAAAAAAAACCAAACCTCACTATTGTCTCCTTTCTGTTTGCACAATCCAGTGGAATGAGGTGACCCGTCTCTTCCGTGCTGGTATGCCACTAAAGAAACACAGGCAGAATTTCAGACATCATAGTTCATGCTTCACTGCCAACGCGGCCGTGGACTGGCTTCACCAACTCCTGCGTAACAACAGCAATTTTGGTCCTGACGTAACCCGACAACAGACTGTACAGCTTTTGAAGAAGTTTCTGAAGAACCATGTGATTGAAGATGTCAAAGGTCGGTGGGGTACAGAGGAATTTGAGGACAACAATGGGCTTTACAGGTAAAATGGGATAAATTGTGATGAACTCCAGCTATGTAAAGCTTAACTTGATTTAAAAATTGTATGCTACAATTACAGATTCCCTTCAACATCACCCTTGAAGCCAATTCCATGTCCATCCCAAGTTCCAGGATCAGTCCCTGGCTCAATCAAGAAAAAGCACTCGTTTAGAGACAAAGATGGATTCTTCAAGTTTAGAACAATTAGAAAACAAGAAAAAGATGCACAGACACAGGTAAAAGAATGCCTTACTGTGTCTATTTCACTTAAAATTGTAATATGGAAGCTTTAATCTCTGTTGTCCCATTTTTTTGCTGTCCAAATGTTAAACTATTTTGTGTTTGTATTTCAGGAAAATGTGGACCCAGCTCTCCACACAGACGAGGAAGGAGCTGAGCACACGTCACAGAGACGAGAGCTGACAGTGGAGGATGAACACACGATTTGGAAAGACATCACTCTGACCCAGTAAAGACACATTATAAAATCTCTTCTAAATAATTACATACACTACCCCTCAAAGGTTTGGACACACCATCTCATTCATTTTATTTGTCTTCATTTTTACAACTTTCTACATTTTTATTTACATACTTACATCAAATATATGAAGTAAGACATATGGAATTATGTAGTAATCAAAAAAAGTTTTTTTTTGACAAAGCAGAGGGAGGCTACTTTGAGGATTTGAATATAAAAAGTATGTAGATAAAAAGTAGAGTTATTTAACTTCCTTTTTTTGCTGCATAATTCCATACATCTTATTTCAAATATTGTACTTAAAATGTAGAAAATATAAAAATTAAAGAAAAAAAAACAAACTTTGAACGAGATAGTGGGTCCAAACTTTGACTGGTAGTGTATGTCGATATATAACCTCTTTTATTCTGTTTTTGCATCCACCACAGGAGACGTACGATATATAGAAGTTTGAGTACTTTCTTTGGGTGCCCTGGCCTGATTTTTAATAACAGTACTTTGCTTAAACATTAATATCTCTTTATTCTATTCTCTAGTTTACAGAGGATTCTTGGCGTTGCATCACTGGATGAAGTTTTAGATTACCGCTTTGTGAATCCACAAAACATCATCCATAACATGACCAAAGTGAACAAACATGGAGTGGTTACACTGGATGACAAAACAAGTATGTCCAATCAAAGTACAATTATACAATGGGTTTCTTGTGTTGTATTTTAAAGGTCCTGTATTACACAAAATTGACTCTTGTGAGGTTTAAGACATGTTAGAATGTTGTTACTTCATCTAAAACAGACCTGGAGTTGTATTTTGTTTCGTTCACACATGTCTGAATAACCCTTTATTATTAATCTGTCTACATCTCAAAAGCTCAAAATGCTCTGTTCCACCTTGTGATGCCATGAATCAGTAGTTTTCAAGTTAACGGCTACTCTTTACCTTTTGTTTAATAGAGATTGGAAATTCCAAAGCTGAAATTATACAAATGAGTCTATTGAAGGTGTATGGAGAAACACAGTGGAGCACTTCTTGTATTACCACATTACATCACAAGGTGGAACTTAGTGTTTTCTGTTTTAGAGAAGAACCCAGCATAAATATGCAGGGTTTGTGTGTTAAACATGTGTGAATGAAACAAATACAACTCCGTGTATATTTGCGATGAGGAAACAACATAACATAGATCAGAAAATGGTCTAATATGGGCCCTTTAATTGTTTGATTACTTTTTATCTTTGTAGATGATCTTCCACACTGGGTTTTGTCTGCTATGAAAAGTTTGGCTAATTGTAAGTAGTAACCACTCACTCACTCACTTAGTTATACACACTCTTTTATGGTCAGCAATGTGTTTTCTTTTTTTTCCATAGGGCCAAAGTATGACAGTGCACAGCCATCCTATCCAGGCTTTGAGAGGGATGTATTTAAAACGGTATCTGACTACTTCTACAGTCTTCCACAGCCATTGCTCACATATGAGTTGTACGAGTTGTTTATCAATGTTTTGGGTAGGTGGACTATTTTCTTTTTTCAAATTGATACCTCGTCTTCTAACTTGTGGATTGCGTTACCATACATGTATTTTTCTATGTGTATATCCTTTACTCTACTGATTTGTATAAAAACCCTAACCTGGGTTTTGGTTGGTGAATTCCTAACAGAATGAGTAGCTGTTTGTCCTGTGTGTTTTGACGTTTGCCTGTTATTTGTCTGTGCAGCCTTTGGTTTATGACTATGAAGTTTGCACTAACGAGTCCTTCTCCCTCCCCAACCCTGTCTGCTTGCACTGACACCCCGCCTGCTCCTTGTCCTTCTATTTCTTTTCCTGTCTGCATCAACTGTGTGTCTAGTGTTTTGCGGTTATGTTGCGACTCCCTCTACTCAGCAACTTGGAAAACGAAAGAAGCCTGACCTCCCCTCTCTGCCCCCACCGGCCAAGGCATCATTTCGGTCCACAGAGTGTCTGCTCCTGTCGCTGCTCAGGCAGGGAGGGTGCGATGAGACCGAGTCCCCAATGAGAGAGGTGCTTGGGGTCCAGCTGCAGAACAGAGGTATAGGTGATGCTCTTTTAGGGGGAAGCTGCATGAACCTGAGCACTGTGAATTTTTCAAGACCCCAGACCCGGAGTTACTCCTTGGAGACTATTTTAGACGACTCTCTGAGTCAGAAAAAACTTTTTCAATCTAGTGACAGTCTGGAATTGTCTGCTTCAAATACGAAGAGTGAAAGTTCCTCACTGACAACACCCAGCTGTTACTCAGACTTTACACACAACTCTACCCCTAGTACCTCTGGGTGTGCTCTGGAAGTACGCTCCCGAAAAAGACTGTCCCTCTCGTCCTCTATGAAAGGGCTTAGATCAGCTCAGAGGATGCGCCCCTTGAGGCCTTGCAGTGTGGGAAGTTGTTTGGATATTGTTGTAGAAACGGGAGATGAGGAAGCTAAGGAGAGCAGGTTTTCAACACGAGCAGCCAGCTGCCTTGACGTGAACGCCCCAGCTGCCCTGCCCCCCCCCCTGCCCCCCTGTCCTGCTTTCCCCCCTTTTGCTCTTGCCAAGCAGCACACGGGCCCTCTGCTGCCACGGGACCACGACCCGCCGCCAGCACCTTCAATCTGCAGACCCCCCGACTTCCCACTGTCACGCGCCGCTGCATCAGCTCACTGGACGTGTCCAAGCCGCCACCCCCAATGTCACTGTTCACACGACCTCTCCCCCAGCCCAAACCTGAGAACAGTAAGACCCCTCCTTTATCTGTCTGTGCTTGTGCTCGAGTTTGCCTAATCATACTAACTGCATCTACATTTAACTGTACACAGCATTCTGATGTTTAGTTTAGATACAAGTTATTCAATACATTTCTGAGTCTATATATTGAATTGTTTAACTGAGAGATCAACATTACAGAATTACAATATAACTGTAGTAAACTGTTGTAAACTTTAGAAAAAAACTAAATTGTCTCTAACCTGATCATTCACGCGCCATCTCTACATTCATTGTATCAGTCATGAATGTGATCAGAGTGCAAGCTAACCTGCTCTTTACCTTCCAGCGCTGTCTCCTGTCTCATTATCTGACCCTGTTTACTTAGGCCTTTTACAGCCTCAGTGTGAACGCATGGCCATCGAAGCCCTGCAGCTGTGTACGCTCCTGCTGCCCCCCACGTCCCGCCGAAAACTACAGCTCCTCATGAGGATGATGTCACGGATCAGCCAGAACGTGGACATGCCCCGCCTCCACCCAGCCATCGGCACTCGCACACTGGTGAGGACAAAGAAAATTTCCTCTTCTTAATGTTTCTTCAGGACCTGGTTGACCCGCTTCTTCGTTTCTTATAGATGGTGCACACGTTCTCTCGGCTGTGTGCTGGGCAGTGCGGAGGAGTGTGATTTGGATGAGCTTTTGGCGACCAGATTGGTGTCGTTTCTCATGGACCACCAGCAGAGCATCCTTTCAGTCCCAGAATACTTGCTGACAGCTATTGGGGACCACATTTGCTATCTACGCACAGTACAGGTACAATCTTCACCTCAATTGACTGTGTTATAAGACTGTCATTGTGTCACAGTAACTACTATATCCACTTATCGTCCAATATATTATAAATGGAACAATAATTTTTGGGGGTCAATATTTATCACCGGTCTTTTTTCTTTGTACTAGTGGGAAACTTTATTTTTTGATTTTATTTTTTTTTGAGCTGTAGAAGGTTAAATTATGAGCTAAAATTAGACAAACTCATTTGACTGTTATACTGTCTCTGAAACTCTCGGTGAAATAAAGATAAATACAATAAATAAATACAAAGTTAGTCCTTGTTTTTGAAGTACAATAGAAAGTCTGTAGTTTCAGTTTAGATCAGGTTTAGACCCTGTTTAGATCTGGTTTAAATCTTGTGATACACAGAAGGCCCAATTTTCTTAGGTGGTAGTTTGTATGAAAAAAAACTGAGAACCACTGCTCTAGATTAAAAAAAAAAAACAGAGAACACGCTAAAGTCTACCAAAATGCATTTATGATGAATGAGGCTGGAAGTGGAGGAAGTGCAGTTATAACTTATAACTGCACTTCCTCCACTTTCAGCTTAGTCACAATGTTATAACTTGTAACATTATCACTCAACAATCCCAAAGAAACTAACAACTTTGTAATCACTTCTAACCAAATGCATTGCTCCTGTATTAATTGTGAATGTTCATCTTCTCAGGTCCCCATTGGCCCGGCTGGTGATGCTGGGGGTGAGGAGGAGGTCTCTGTGCCGCTGCCCATCTATGCCTTCTGTCGTCAGATCAGTGGAGCCGAGTTCGAACAGCAGAAGATCGAATCCTTACAGCAGGCAATGGAGGAGCTACTGGAGACGCTGCTGACTGACCAAAATATAAGTGAGAAGGATAGACGGAAAAAACTTAAACAGGTAATAAGATAATATACGCCACGCCTAAAGAGACTTTAAATGTTATGAAAACAAATGGAATACTTTAATTTGAGAGAGGTACAGATTCACATGCAACAGTTGACGTATTTTCAGTTTATGGTTGTTTGGTGACATCTAGTGGTCGTATTGAAGATTGAAGGCAATTGATTTGAAACTAGTTGGGCCATGATATTGTAAGCACCAGAGCAAGATTATAATTGAATTTTTTGAATCAAGCTTTACCCTGAACATATTCCTATTTTTCAAACTCCTCCAGTGGTGGGGGTCTGCCATGTTCACATCTCCATGGAAAAGTTTTGCCTGGAATCTTCCACTACATGGCATATTTAATGACATACCATGGAACATTCCAGGCAAAACAATAAGATCTCTATGGAGACAAGCAAGTAGTGAAGTTACATGGTGCATTTTTAACCAATTACAATCAACATGATAAAATATTGGGCAGGTAAGAAAGTCAGTCCTTCGCTGACATTGATATTCCTGACAATTCTGCCAGGTGCTCTTTGAGGATGTGAACATTTACTTAGAGACTGACAAAACCTCCCTTCGAGAGAGGTGGACTGGAAGGCAGAAGGGTTCAAGAGTGCTGAAGTAGTTCAGATAATGATTCTGATGTGCGTGTAAATACTTAAAGTCACCAAGTTCCCTGGACATAATGTCGACCTGGATTTTTCCATATTTTTTTTAACAGTCTCAGTCCAAAATGTCTCCCTTTTGTGAGAGCATTTTTAACCTGTTACCACCTCTGATGTTGTGAGTAATAACTTCTATGGCCATCACTTTTAATAGAACAGTGCTGATGTGGTCTGGGGATTGAACATTTTTTGCCATCCGTAGAGCACCAACTCTTGAGGACCAACAAAAAAACACTCACTTTCTCAACAGAATCTGATTTGGAACATTCCAAATCTTACAGTCACTATAGCCATATAAACAGTCGTTATCTGAACTATTTCTTCACACGTCACAAAGGGAGGCTCTGACCTTTTACCACATGTACCTTGTGCCTCGGATCCTTCTACCTATCAGTGCACCTCTTTTTACAGCAGGTTTTGCCCATCTCTGATACTATACTATATAGATTTAGAATAATATTTTATCCAAGCGTGGGACGATATTGAAATTTGGTGTCACAATTATCATGACCAAACGATCACGATTATGTCATGATCATTTTTAAAGTTGCTGACAGTTTAAAAATGTTATGCATATTAATAATTATAATTTGAATGTTATGAATAAGTTTCATATTTAATAGTATTTTTTGTTATCAGTGAAAACAACTACGATCTAGCAGAGAACATTATATAAAACAATCTTTATTTTACTGTAGTCACATTTTAAACACTCGGTGGTTGCTATTTGAATGCCGCTCCTGTGGATAAGTCGTTTTTCTCCGCACATTCAGGTGATATAATGACGATTATCTTTACTTACGATAAATATGATTATATAAAATGTCTCACGAACGATTACTGTGAAACCTTTTTATCATGGTAAATTATATTAGTATGCAATAAGTGTTTAAAAATGTAACTTTTTTTTGTTTTGTTTGTTGTTTTTTTACCGTTACTAAAATCTCATTCATTATTTTTAAAGGTCTAAGCATGGTATAATATTAAGATGGATATTTTACATTCAAATAAACAGGTTTGAACAGGTTTGGGCAGGAAACTGAAAACTCCACTCTCAAATACAAGACTTGTATAAGTTTAAACTGCACATTTCCAAAAAAAAACTAAACAAAAAAAGCTGAAGAAATGAAAAAGTACAGCGCTAAAGTTACATAGGTCAAACAGTCAATAATAAGTTTTTGTATCTTTTTCAGTTTCAGAAGCAATACCCCGACATCTACAGTCGCAGAGTCCCTGCCACAGACCAGAAGAACAAGCCAAAGATCAAAGCTCCGCTCCTCAGCATCAAGAAGACCAAAGTTTTTGGTATCAGGAATTAAAATGTTTTCAGTAAAGATTTTGATGGAGGTGATGGACTGAAGACCCAGTTTTTTGTTGTTTTTTTTTTTATTACAAAACAAGGGCTTTCAGTAAATGTTACAGTTTTTACATTTAAACTGTAACTGGAACATTTATGGGTATCGTAATAATAGAAATTAGAATCGGCAAGAAAACGTTATATGCAATTTTATGTTCTGACTTATTTTAATTTCTAAAAACAAATTTGGGAGATTTCACCGGTTTAAGCTTGATTATTCAGAATACTGTAGTGTGTTTTCCTGTTTGCTTAGTGTTTATTCTGTTGTCATTATTTCCTGTAAAATGTTTGCACTATATATATATCGTCTTTTGTTGTGGCCAGTTAGATTGCTATTCTGAAAATGTTTTATTTATAACTATTTAATGTTAATACAGTGAAAGAGGTTTTGGTTTCATTCTCCCAAGTCTAGTCAAAGGTAGAAGTCAAGTAAAGGTAGATGTTCAGATTGATGCAGTTAAAGCTCCACTTCACGTCATTTAGATAAAGCCAGAGTTTTGTTGAACACTGTTGTCAAGTTTAATTTACTCCCATTTAATCCATGACTCAATATTTTTCTGTAAAGACTGATATTATGAAGTAATTGTTTGACTCCTTTTTTTTTTTTTTTTACCTCATTTTAATGTTTGTGTTACATTCTCTCATACTAACAGTGTTTAGGGATTTTTCATGAGACTAATTCATTTATATTTTTACTATGCAATGTTCTGGGAAATAAATCTATTTAGTGATGTTTTGCCAGACAACATTTCAGTTGTTATTGTTTTTTGTAATACATTTTAAAAATATGCAACTATGTAGATGGAGGCCAGCTAAAGTTGATATGGCTAAAATGCTGATTTTTATTCACAAGGGTTACTGTAGGTCGTAATTCACGCCAAAACGAGCAAAATGGCAGCCGTCTCAACTCGCAAGAGCCGGTCTCCAAAACAGAGCAGGAACTCGCCAGCAGAACCTTTAAATCAGGGGTGCCCAAACTCTTTTCACTGAGGGCCATATCTTGAAAAATATTCAACACTTAAGCGTCTTTGAGTGTCCTGAAAAGCGCTATATAAATAAAATGTATTATTATTAACACGGAGGGCCACAGACCAGTGGATAATTCAGATGGTGCATTTAACATAGTTTTGACTTCATACTTTAAAAAAAGTCTTGAAATATTAATATTAGGTTTGTATGACAGTGCAGTGTGATGTTATTGGTAGGATTACTCAAATTTGCGGTAAAAAGTACTGATTATGATGAACTGGGCCAGTTCGACCGAAGGCCTGAGGGTCAATAAAAATTGGTCTAAGGGCCGAATTTAGCCCCTGGGCCATAGTTTGGACACCCCTGCTTTAAATCAACTCGTTGACATAGCAACCAAGTGTCACAAACAAAAGCAGTTACGCCAGACAAGTTTTCTATTGTTATTGTTTTGTTTTTTTTTTCCATAAATTTAAAAATAAGTTAAACTAAAAAAAGATCCACTATGTGACTTTTCTAACTTTTCTGGCGGGAGGTTTGCCCTATTTGCGAGTCTCCGTGGAGAGGTTATTGCTTTGCTTGGAATGTTCCATAATGCTTTTTCATGACACTATGGGCCAGTAATATTTAATACAGATCCACAGAACCAGCTATAATTGATATGGCTAAAATACAGGTTTTTGTTCACAAGGGCCACTATAACCCACCCCAAAACAAGGCCAGGCATGTTTATTTGTATAGCACAAATGAAATCAGGTTCAACATTTGTGCATTTAAGTTTTCATGACAAAGTTCAATGTAATCAAAAGGAAAAACTGGCTCCATCTTACAATAAAACATCACTTTGCAGAATCTGAAAACACCAATGGAAATCTCTCGCAAAGAAAATAACCTTGAAAATCGTAGGGTGACCTCTCCAAAGATCTGACCTGTAACTTGTTATTATGGAGATAGATTTTAATACCTTACTGGATTATTCCATGGAGATAAGCATATGGCAGAGGATCCATTAGAAAAGTTACATCCAGTACCTTTAACTTTGACATCTTCCAACATTAGCCTATGAACACAAAATGCTATTCTGTTTTCTAAGTCCATTTATCACAATCACACAGGACAAAGAGTACATCTAGTTAATCATTCTGCCTGGTCTGACGTGTTTCACCCCCACAGTTAACTAGCTCACATACTTTTCTCCAAACTGTCTGGAAGTAATTAAAGTTGGACTTGTAAAAAAATGAATGCTTTGGACTGCAAACACATGAGTCTATGAATGGTTAATGTTTTGGTGAGTTTGTTTCAGGAGTGGAACAGTTTGAGCGCTCAGGGGAAGAACTGAATGAAACCCCAGACAAAGATTACTTGTTTGGCTTTGGTGGCAGCAGCAGCAGCAGAAGGAGGAGGAGGAGGACGAGGAGGACGAGGAGGGTTGGGAGAGGGGCACGAAACCAGAGAAGGATGGCAATGGGGGAGGAGAGATTGTGAAGGGGGTACTTCTTTCCATCCCACGCCACAGAAAAAATCCAGCTTACAAACAGCAGCATGGTCAGCCGGTGAGTACAACTTTTCACTATCAAAAAACAATGTGCAAGATGCATTTATGAAGAACAGGAAAATCGTATTTGTCTTGTAAGTGAATAAGTAGAATGTACTCAGCAACAGTGGCTCAGTTGGTAGACCATTTATTTGAAGGTTGGTGGTTCGAATCCTGCTCTTGACATAAACATAACTGGCTGAGCGGTCAGATCCAGTGACCCACAGGTTGGTGGTGAGATTCCAGCTCCCACAGATGAATCCTGTTGTCATGTCCTTGGGCGAGACGCTTAACCTTTGTGTCTTTGTGTGAATGAGTGAGTGGTTCCTTGATGCAAAGTGCTTTGAGTGCGTTGAAGGTTGGTAAAAGTGCTACATAAATGTGGAAAAGAAAAGGAAAAAAGGTTATTTTAAGTTCTTGGGGAGAAAAATCTACAAATTGTTAACAAATCTGACTTAAAATCTATGGCAACCACTCATGTTTACTGTTGTTACTGCTGTGATGTAAGAAGTGCATGTGCAAGTGATGCATTTTCCTCAAAACTTGGGATGTACCAATACGATACTGTTATCAGATATCAACGCCGATATAGAAAATTTTGATAGATATCGGTTCAGTTGATATCCCATTTTGGTACATTTGGTAAATTGGTGTAATAAGACGATTCACTGGCCAATGTGTCCCCAAACCTTTTTGTGAAACTGAACTATACTCTGTTTTATAGTTACTTTAAATGATAAATAACAATAACTTAACAAAACAGAAAAAGTTGGATCAGTGCAGCCCTACTGAAAACCTGCCTGCACTTAAACTTTCATTCTAAACTTGCATTCTGCCAACTCTAACTTCATCAGAACTCGATCACATCCCAATGATTTTATGTCATGCGTCTAAATGTGTTTAGTGCACTTTTGCTGAATTCGTTTTGTTTTTCTCACAGTGTGGAGCATCCCGCTGCCGGTTACAAGAAGATTTTTGAGTCTGTGGAGGAGCTCGATGAGCCCATAACAGCCAAAGTCACAGGTAGGAAAGTCCGACTTAAAGGTTCACTATGTAACTTCTCTGGTGGAGAGTCTGCAATCTGCTCGTCTACATGGAGATGTTATTGCTTTGCCTGGAAAGTTCCACAGTATGTTGTTGAACTCATATACACTAACAGTCAAAACAGTTAAAACAGTTAAAAGTTTGGACACACATTTTTTGTCATAATTTACATGATTATTTAAATTGTAGATTCTCACTGAAGGCATCAGAACTATCAATGACACAAGTGTGAAACGCAAAACTTGTTTATTGAGTTAAAACTTGTAAAAAAAAAAAAAAAAAAGTCTCTACCCTTTGCTTTGAACCCTGGTTGTGGCTCAGCTGTAAAGTGAAAACCATTTCAGGATTCTTCATCAAGAAGCTCAGTGAGAGAAGGTCAAGGGTTTGCAGCTCTGTCGATAAAGCAAAGGATAAATAGGATTTAAATATAAAAACTACTTTTTTTCTTTGCTACATAATTCCATATATCTTACTTGAGATGTCTGATGCCTTCTGTGAGTATATAACATGTAGAAAGTAGTAAATATAGTTAAAAAAAACACTGAATGAAGGGGCGGGTCCAAACTTCTGACTGGTGGTGTATCTCTATGGAGACAAGCAGGAGTAGGTCAGATCTGTGGAGAGGTGACCCAGCGTAACTATGTTTTAGAGGTATTTTTAAGTGTGGAAAGCACCTGTAGTTGACTAAATGGCTCTAAAATAAGTATGTTGCCATACTGTAGAACGCCCCATCAGAAAAGTTACACAGTGTACCTTTACTTCAATAACAAATTGTGCTACATCAGAACGTGTTTTAGTGGATTTTGATCATGCTGTGAGGTGTAGCTCCTTCCTCACCTGTGATCAAAAATGTTAAAAATAAATACAAGGATTTTTTTTTACGTTTTTGTTTAATGTGTGGTTTCAGGCACTATCCCGTCCTGGCTGGGGGGCAGTTTGCTGAGGATGGGCCCAGGGCTTTTTGAGATCGGAGGTGAACCTTTTTACCATCTGTTTGACGGACAGGCCATGATTCACAAGTTTGACCTGAAGAGTGGTCAGGTGACATATTACAGAAAGTAAGTCCTCTAAAACAGATGTGTCTTAGATTGTTGTGTCATGTTTGCCTGGGATTCAGAATACTGTACAAACTTCTACAGTAATTTATGAAGATGTGAGTCTGGTCACCAGTGAATCTCCCCGTTTTCAAATAGATTAACAGGTGGATTAGCCAATCGAGGACAGGCATGGTCCCTGATTGGCTAAAAACATACCACAGGGGTCTGAAAAACATGGTGGATTTCTGCAGAATCAATGAGTAAAGCCTAAACTCTGTTAATCTGAGGTGAGAGAAATGTGATTTAATTTGTAAGTTATAGGTGAACAATGAGCTCCTTCATTTCACATGTGTCACTAAAAAAAACCAAAAACAAATTTGATTGGACGATCACGTTTGACATGGACATGGGGACCAGACTGATGTCAATCTGTATAAAAAATACAGTAAGATCATTCTGGATTTGCGAGGCAAGTGTCATGGCATCAAGATCAATTTATTTTAAGTCACTGCGTAGTTTTTGAGAATATGCCACCTAATAATAGTGGTGGTAAGCTACTATTGTAGCCACAGCTGCCCCGGGGCAGACTGACAGGAGCAAGGCTGCCAATCTGCACCACTGGCCCCTTCCACCAAAACTGGGTGAAGAGCCTTGCCTAAAGACACAACGAATACTGCACTTGATATTCCCAGTGGTCTCCCATCTAAGTACTAACCAAGCTCAGACTTAGCTTCTGGGATCTGATGAGATCAGGCTTTGACAATCTGAGAGGGTTTCTGATTTGCTAAGAATGTTCCACAGTATGGCATTAGGCTTATCTGTCTCAAAGAAGACAAGCAGGTGGCACTACCAGTTGCAGGTCAGATCCGTGAAGAGGTGACTTCACGCTCACTTATGATACATGTTTTGCAACAGTAACATAACATGCTGGATAGTAAAAGAAAAAAATCAAATCTGTCAATGGGAGAAAAAGTTTTAGAGTTAAGACATTTCGCTGCTCATCAAAACTGCTTCTTCAGTTCTGGTCAGATTACTGGTGGACCCTGCCTTATATCTGTCTGAAGGGAGGAGCTAGATACAATGCAGTGTCCACCAGTAATCTGACCAGAACTGAAGAAGCGGCTTCCATGAGCAGCCAAACATTTTGAATTTTTACCGTTACTATGAATCATATCTGGATGACTGAGGGGTTACACAAACATGCTGGACAGATCTTTTTCATGTCATACAGTGGAACATTCCAGTCAAAGCAATAAAATCTCCACCAAACCTCCACCAAAAAGTGACATAGTGCATCATTACTGACAAGCAGTGGACGCCACAAAGCCAAGTAGGTCAGATCTGTGGAGAGGTGACCCATCTCAGAGCATCAGTGTATGTTTTAGAGGTGCTGAGTCTTCTGTTTTGTTTGGAATCACACAGGTTTATTAAGACAGATGCCTATGTTCGAAATACGACAGAGAAACGAGTGGTCATCACTGAGTTTGGTACCGCAGCTTATCCGGACCCATGCAAAAATATCTTCTCCAGGTATTAATCTACTTCTTAAAAAAGTAACTTCAAGACTTTTTTAACATTTCAAAACAGTGACTGCAATATACAAAACCTTGCAAACTATTAGGACATAATCAGCTTTGAACTTTGCAGATTTTTTACTTACTTCCGAGGGATTGAAGTGACTGATAATTGCCTGGTGAACATCTACCCGGTGGGTGAGGATTTCTATGCTTGCACAGAGACAAACTTCATTACTAAAGTTGACCCAGATTCACTCGAGACGTTAACGAAGGTAAATAAAACAGCATTATTCGACCGCAGAGTGTATATGAAGGCTCTTGTGTTGCATTTAAGGTGGACATGTGTAAGTATGTGTCTGTAAACGGAGTCTCAGCCCACCCCCACAGAGAAGCAGATGGGACTCTCTATAACATTGGAAACTGCTTTGGCAAGAACTTGAGTCTAGCTTACAATATTGTCAAAATCCCAGGACCACAAAAAGGTTGGTGTACTTATTTACCAAAAGAAAATTGTTTGTCTTATCATGAAATAACCCAAAAAGCCTATTCTGTGCACTAACTATGCATGTATTTCCAGATAAATCAGATCCCATTGAGAAATCCCAGGTCGTGGTACAACTTCCAAGCAGTGAGAGATTAAAGCCGTCCTACGTTCACAGGTACAAACAGAATATGCTCCAGTTATCTTATTTTAAAGATGAACTATGCAACTTTTCTGATGAAGGGTCTGTCACCTGCTAGTCTCCATGGAAGTGTTATTACTTTACCTAGAATTTTATCTTTTGTTTCTTCGCTTACAAGTGTTATTCTTGCTAAAAACACCATACATTCTTAGTTTGAGCAGGGTTGCCTCTCCACAGATCTGACTTGTAGGAGATAGTAGAGGCGTTGATTGCTGTAATGTGCAACATACCAAAGCAAAAACATCTCCACGGTGAACACAAAGCAGAAAGGTTAAAGAACACAGCTAAGGGATTTTGTGCGATAGTGTTTAAACGGCCCATATTACACTATTTTCTGATCTATGTTATAATGTTTCCTCATTAAAAACACACCTGCAGTTGTGTTTTGTTCTTTTCTCAAACAGAAAACACTCTGTTCCACCTTGTGATGTCATCATGTGGTAATACAGGAAGTGCCCCACTGTGTTTTTAAACTCCATACACCTTCACTCGAGTCATTTGGACCATTTGAGTCCTGGAATTGCCTATCTCTACTGAACTAAAGGCAAAAGGAGCTGTTGACTTGAAAACTACCACTTCATGACATCACAAGGTGGAACAGAGCGTTTTGAGCTTTGGAGATGTTACAGACTAATAATAAAAAGTTACTTAAACATGTGTGAATGAAACAAAGCACAACTCCAGGTCTGTTTTTGAGCAGGTAACAGCATTAAACATGGCTTAAAGCTCAGAAGAGTAAATGTTGTGTAATATAGGACCTTTAAATGTTAGATTATAAACAAAAACATTCTACATTTCATAATTTCTTAAAGGTTATTATTATTATTATTTTTTTTATGTCCATATTTTTGTACAAATCTGTCTCTTTGTCTTTACAGTTTTGGTATGACAGAGAACTACTTTATATTTGTGGAGCAACCGGTCAAAATCAACTTGCTCAAATTCCTGTCGTCTTGGAGCGTTCGTGGAGCCAACTACATGGACTGCTTTGAGTCTAACGAGAGCATGGGTGTAAGATCAAGTAAATGAATGAAATAACTTTAACTAAACTATTCTGTGATGCCCTTTGTGTTTTGTGCATAGACCTGGTTCCATCTTGCTACTAAAAACCCCGGTGGTTACTTAAGTACTCACAAGTTTCGGACTTCAGCGTTCAATATTTTTCACCACATCAATGCGTATGAGGACAGTGGGTTTATTGTGGTGGATGTCTGCACATGGAAAGGGTATGTCGTAATACAAATGACATTACATTGTGTGATATATTACTTTAAAAAGTATCTCTTGTTACAGGTATGATTTTGTGTATAATTACCTGTACTTGGCCAATCTGAGGGAGGACTGGGAGGAGGTGAAGAAGGCCGCGATGAGAGCCCCTCAGCCAGAAGTCAGACGTTATGTTCTACCTCTGGACATTCACTGTGTAGGAGCAAACTCTATTATTTTTATTTTTTATTAATTTTAATGTTCTGCCCTTGGACATTCATTGCATAGGAGCAAACTCTATTATTTTAATTAATTTATTTTATTTTAATGTTCTACCCTTGGACATTCATCATGTAGGAGCAAAACTCTATTATTTTTATTTTATTTTTATTTTAATGTTCTACGTTTGGACATTCATCATGTAGGAGCAAATTCTATTATTTTTTATTATTTTATAAAATTTTAATGTATTTTTTATTTATGTTTAATTTAATTTGAATGCTATTATTTATTTATTTTTTTCAATTAAATTGTATTATTTTTTATTTTATTTTTTATTTGATTTTAGTAAGATTAAAGATGCACTCTGTAACTTAGCAGGTGGAGGTTATGCTATATCCTTGTCTCTGTTTCCCAACAGTATGGGATTAAACTTCACTGTCTATGTAGATACAAATAGTTGACATAACCAAGCCAAGTTACAGGCCAGATCTGTGGAGAGGTGACCCTGCTCACAGTGAGAATGCATGTTATTCGAGTAATTTAAAAAAAACCCAAAACATATTAGAAGTTATTTAGTTAATGAAAGATGAGTTTTTTAATGCCATACTGAGGACAATTAGAGGTAAAGCTATAATATTTCCATGAAGACAGGCAAGTGGCAAACCTACAACCTGAAAAGTTACGCAGTGAACCTTTAAACTGAGCATTTATGAATTTTATTACTTTTTAATTGTGACATATTTCAACAATGAATACATAAATTACAGTATAATGTCCATCCTGCTCTCGAGCCACTGACCCATAGGTTGTTGGTGCGATTATAGCTCCCACACATGAATGCTGTCGCTGTGTCCTTGGGCAAGACACTTAACCCACTGGTGTATGAATGTGTGTGAATGGGTGAGTGGTTCCTTGATGTGAAGCTCTATATAAAAATGTGACCATCTGCCATATATTTGGTGTTTTTTGCAGGAGGAGCAGGGAAAGAACCTGGTGTCTCTGCCTTACACCACAGCCACAGCCGTTCTGAACAGTGACGGAACCGTTTGGCTGGAACCCGAGATTCTGTTCTCTGGACCAAGACAGGGTCAGGACTAAATCAAATATTAGAGTACTGTCTGATGATTGCAACATAATTTGGTATTTACATTCTTCTTATGTTTCTACAGCCTTTGAATTCCCTCAAATCAATTATTCACAGTGTTGTGGAAAGAAATACTCATTTGCTTATGGTCTGGGACTCAACCACTTCGTTCCTGACCGGGTGCAGTTTTATACAAGTTCTATATACAGTATATGAAGGCCGCTCTGTACATATGAGTGAGTTTTGTGTTTATTTACAGATAGTGAAGCTGAATGTCCAAACCAAACAGACCTGGGTGTGGCAGGAGGAGGACAGTTACCCTTCAGAACCATTATTTGTGGCATCTCCAGAAGCTACAGAAGAAGACGATGGTAAGACATATTTATGAGTAATCTACAGCTGTCTCTATACAACACAAACATTAAGGTGTGGATTTGATGAACATGTTGTGATGCATTGTAGGCCTGCTGCTGAGCATAGTGGTGAAACCTGGAGCTGAGAGACCAGGGTCATTACTGATCCTCGACGCTGCAGACCTGAGTGAAGTGGCCAGAGCCGAAGTGGACGTGATCATCCCTGTTACGCTTCATGGAATGTACAAACCCTAGATCTCATATTTATCTAGTTTATATATAAACTTATTATAGTGTAATACATTATAACATTATACAACATTATAAGTTTATATAAAATGGTGTGACCCTGTCCAGTGTAAAACCAGCTACTGTCTGGAAATGAATCTGGAGACTTGTTGTTTATATTGTGTATAAACTGAATTGTTGGTTCTTGCTGCAGTCGATCCCAGTTTATAATTTACTTACATACTGTACTTGTTTCCTCATTATTAAAAATGAAGTTTGCCATTTGTATTTATAAATAATTTATTTACAATATGTTTATGCACATAGACAGATAATGATTTACAGTTAATCATGAAGGCACTAAAATCTTCCATTGAATTTCATAATCCTATGTCAAATTTGCATTAAAAAAGGCCAAAATGATGTTTTCACATTTTCAGCAGAAAACACTGGTTAATTCAAACACTATGTTAGGTAAGGCACCAGGTTATATTCGTAGAACTGGTGAGTTAGTTTTTGTGGTCGATAGTTGATATTGTTGCTGTTTAATAATATCCAAACAGTCTCTAACCACCTGTGAACATAAACAGGGTCACAAACATGAGACTTCATTATCTGAATAAATCATTCATGTTTTCACACATAACAGCAGTTTACCTGTCTGGTGTCTTGAGGTAGAATAACTCCATCGTCCCACAGTCTCCCAGAGGAGAAAAAAGCAGAGCTCTCTTCTTTTAGTATCGTTTCAAAGTTTTCTTTAGTGTCTTTGTCTTCATCAGGTGAAAATAAAGACTCAGAATAACTCGGAGCCGTGATGGACACTTTGGCATTTGGCCACAGGAACAGGAAGTTAGGGTCAAAGGCTCGACCACACTGCAAACAAACAAGAAACAATAAGGATCTCAAACACACGCTAGTACAAAGATATATTATAAATCAATATGTTGTTTAAAATCTAGAAAAACTTTTCACATATACAATAACCCTAATCCTTGAAGTACAACCTAAAGACGCAGTCCCCACCGAGTGTTGGGAAGTAACTCAATATATGTACCAAAAATACATATTCAGAATACAGTACTCTGATCGGCCCATGTAACATTACAAAATACACTTTAATGCAGGTATACAGTATTCTTTAACTAAATACATTTTCAAAGTATTCTTCCCATGCACTGTCCGTACCATAGCATAGCTGTCGGTGCCGTGACATCCACCGATCACCACGGTGATTTTGGGAACAGAGGCGCAGGCCACAGCGGACATCATGGAGCCCTGAGCCTTTAGACGGTTACTGCTGAGCTCTGCCTTAAAGACATAAAACATTTAAAGTCTGCGCTTGTTAAATGATTCACAATGTATGGACAGTAATAGGAGCTGTGATGGTACTTGTTGTGTAGAAAAGACTGAAGCAGGTGCAGGTACTGTGTTCTGAAGGAAAAGAAGAGGGACGTCTCTCTGGTCACACAACTGAACAAAATGAGATCCCTTGAGAGCGGCTTCATACGAGAGCTCGCCGTTATTAGCAACTATCCCCACCAAGTGACTGAAGAGAGAAAACAGGGTCAGAGTATGTAGTTGTTATTAATAAAAAACAGAAACAAAAAATAAAGAAAAATAGTTAATAATATTAATACATAAACACAATTATTATTTATGAAAACCTATAACTAAATATTTTTTAAATAAACAAAATAAAAATACTTGTATTGGGTCTTTGTGGCTGATGCCATCAACACGTTTGTTTTATTATTATCTTTTTTTTTTTTCTAGTACTAGTAGTTCAGAGGTTTCGTAGTATTATTTATCAAAACCTATTTTTAAAAAATTAAATAAAAAAGGTTTATGCAGTTGTTTTTGTAATTAGAGAGCAACACTTTAAATCTTACCCATGAATCTTTGCAAATCCCGTAACAAGAGTCGTTCCAAAACGTGCTTTAAACTCTTGAAAGCGGCTCCCATCTGTGAGTCGACTCAACACAAGGAACAAAGATGGGAACAAAGATGGCGACAGATTTACCAAAGACTCAAATATTGAAAAACAAAATGGTTGATAGTAAAAAAAAAAAAAAAAAAAAAAAAAACAGAATTCACTGTTACCAGTTTAACGTCCAGAGTGTAATTATAACTGAGAGGAGCGAGTCCTCGAAGCTCCTGTGAACTAAATAACGGCTCCTCCTCCGTTTTTCTCTTTCTGCTCTCATCACTCTCTTCTTCCTCTGGCAGCAAAAAATTCAAGGTGGATATAATGTTTCTGGTGCATTCATACGCTTCCTTTTCTTCCCAGGCAAAATGGTCGACACAACCACTAACCCTGAAAAGCAATTATAACAGAATATATTAAACATTCACCTGTCACGAGAACATATTTTCAAGTTCCATATATCACTAAAGTAAATACAGATGATAAACAATAATACTAAAACTAAATTATGCCACTGACACAAAACCCAAGAGCGGATTTAAACCACAAAAACTATTCTAAACCTACAATATTGTTAAAAAATCATGAGCTGCAATAAATAGAAAGCAGAATGAAACACTTTAGTACTGAATTTGCATATGTAATGAGTCACAGACGTTACTAATTCAACCTTTTACAGCTCAGATTTGATCATAAAGCCAAAAAAAAAAAAAAAATCCCCATTATTGCAAAGACAAAGTCCACACAATAAATACTGACCCCAAAAATATATATACGGTAGTTCCATGTGTCATTTATTGAATGATAAGTTGATATAGTGATTATTGTGACAGGCCTAATTAAACATATAAAATCTATACCACTCTCTAAAAAGCCTGATACGGCTCTTTAAAGCCTCCCGAGCGTTCTTTGCGCTTTAATTGAGAAAAAAAAAAAGTCCAGAATGTTGGAAATTACATATAATTTGCTCAAAACCCCCACGCGCCTTAAAAACACTTCAAATACGTCCACAAAGTTCATAAATACAAAATGTTAAATATTTTTTATAATGTATTAATAGCTGCAAACAGTTGATTTCCTTCTTTTAAATTAATCTATTAATCACTTCATCTCGTTACTTGTAAAAAACATGTGGCTCTTTCTGACTTTCATTTGGTTTCATTTTGCTGTTAAAGGCAGCAGACCTCTCATCTACACTTTTTAAATACTTACTCTGCATGTAGCCGAGCACCTCCCAGATCTTCAGGTGAGACTTCTTCGCCTGTTGCAGCTTTGACAAGAGGCGGTCCTCCTAAAAATATAGTCCCGATCTTGTGCACCATCACAGCCTCCTCCGCCATTGTTGGGATGTAGGCTCCTCCCGCTGTACATGAACCACAGACCACTGAAACCTTACAGAAACAAACATTTTACATAGAGATGAGACTGATGAAGCAAAGACCTGTCACGATAACAAACTGTGAAGCACCATGTATCGCTGCCATAGACTGTATACATAAATGGACATAGCTAACCTGCTAGCCTCTGTGTTCCAAACAGGAAGTGATCATGGCTGCGCTTCTGCCTCCATCGACTCTGGCTCCAATTAACTTTACATTAAGATTAACTTTACATTAAGAAATTGTCGCCCCTCTCTCTGTAACTGCTGCAGTAAGCCTCGTTATTTTGGTCTTAAAATGTTTGTGTTAACTTGCGCTACATGGATAACATGATCAAATACTCGAATCTCTGCCTAATCTATAAAATCATTCACGGTTTATCATCTCCACCACTCAGTCAGTTTATCTCCATCAGAACCACCAGCCACAGTAGAACTAGAGCAGCACGAGGAGAAAGGGAAAGGTTCCTTTGGGCAAACAGCTTTTTCTGTTCGTGCTGCCTCGGATTGGAACCTCACACCCACAACCATCAGATCCGCTAACACTGTGAACATTGACTTTATCCGCTGTCGCTGCCCCCTGCTGGCCTCTTGCCCTGTGTCTGTGTGCGATTGTCATGTGTATATATCTGCTCTTTATGAGTGGTGGTATGTAGCTGAATGATTGTGAGTCTGCCATCTTATGTAATAGTGTATATATTGCTCGACTGTTTTCTATGTATTTTTTGTATTCATATTTATTTATTGCAGTCATTTTACTCTTATTTTTTAGGTGGACAGTATCTGCTGTCAAGGGACTACAGATGAAAAATAGACTTTGGCTAATTCTGGCATATTTAAAGAAATGTTGATTAATATGCACTGTCCCTGAAATAAATAAATCAATTATCCTGGTGTTTTTATTTTGCCATTTTGTCCGTTAACATTAATAACAAATCAGGCACCTTCTTTCCCCAAGGTCACTCCCACTAGTGTTAGCAACAGCTTTGAGAGTTGGCCCCCTATGACTGTTAGCCTCGATGAGCCATGAGCTCATTTAGTCCACTTCTTCTACAGTCTATGGTACTACTGCACTGATATCCACATAGATGTTATTATGTTCCATTGCAAAAGAAAGTAAAACATTTACTTGCCATAAATAAATACATAAATACATTTTTCCTCTTTCTTTCTCTCTGTGCCGACAGAGAAAAATGTGAACTGAGCCAGCATTTGTTTCATGTTTAGGTCAAGTATTTACGGTGTTTTAAACATAAACCAGCAAACCAACAAATCTGCAATCTGAAAATTCTACCACAGAATTCAGATCTGCTCCAGCTCAGTTTTAAACCTCAGGCTTTCTCAAACATTGTGAGTGACATGAATGCAACCCAGTGACTCAAATAGCATAAATGATTTTAGAAAAGTGTACCTCATGCACTTCATCGTGTACTTTTCGTGTACTTATCGTGTACTTATTGTGTACTCATCGTGTACTCATCGTGTACAAATCCAGTCTTACCTGTGGGATTTTTACTGCAGACATAATGGCTTCATTGTAGAACGTTCGTCCCCCCTGGTTCTTGTCAGGAAATATTTCAGACTTCAGATAAATAACAAAAATATCGGTTAAGTCTGAACGCTGATAATGCTTAAAACACAATTATAAAGGTGCACTATGTAACTTTTCTGATGGAGAAATTTTAATGCTCTAATGTTGAACAGTATGACATTAAACTTATCTATCTTGCAAATACTTCAATTACTGGGATTTTATTGCTCAAATATACCTGGAAAAAACATGCAGTCAGACATTACAGTCAGTCTGATCGCCTCTCCATAGATCTGACCTGTAACTCTTGTCTTGCTTGTCTTCATGGAAAAATACTTTCCAAGCAATAACACCTCCATGGAGACAATAAGATGACAGGCGCTCCACAAAAAAAGTTACATATTGAACCTTTAAAATATTATTACATTCATAATTTTCACCTGCAAAGGCAAAAAGGCTCCTCCAGAGTCGACCAGATAGACACAAGGCAAACGATTCTGAATGGCTACTTCCTGTGCCCGCAGCTGTTTCTTGACCGTGATGGGATAGGCGGTGCCACCCTTTACTGTGGCGTCATTGGCGATGAACACACACCACAGGCCATTGATCCGACCTATACCTGCGCGCACACATCAACACACACATAAACACACATAGAACACATTTACAGAACAGTGTACCGTATTTTCCGGACTACAGAGCGCACCTGATTAAAAGCCGCATGCTTTAATTTTAGAAAAAATAAATTGTACAAGCTGCACCAGATTTTAAGTCGCAGGTATCCCACGTAGTAATATGAAAAATTAGCTCAAAAAACATTCATTTGTGAGGGACCAGTAGTGCAGTTTTGCATGCGCGTGTTCTGCGTCCTGATTGGCTAAAGGAGGTGCCATGTCTCCTGTACAGGACAGAATGCTTCTGCCAAATTTACCGTAATTTGGACTTTGGACTTAGACTTTGCTTGGGTCTTTCATTCCTCCTGAGGTCCCCCTGGTCTAGAGTAATGGTAGTATTAGTAGTAGTCTGTCTGCCCTGGAGAGCAGCTTCAGTGACAGAATGATTCACCCTCCTAATCCTAATTACTAAAAATATTGTAATTATAGTCAAACTAGTCAAAAGTGTCCAATCCACAGTAAGTAGAAGACATAGAAGAGTAGAAGTAGAAGAGGTAGTAAAAGTAGAAGAAGTAAATGCAGAAGTAGAAGAAGCCACAAAAGTAGAAGTAAAAGTAGAAAAAGCTGTAAAAGTAGAAGTAGTAGGAGAAGATGAGGAAGTGTAGTAGTACTAGTGGTAGTAGTAGTTTGAGCTTTCTGACCAGTCAAGCAGCCAGCAGAGGGAATGTCTCCGTAGGGCAAACCCAGTCCAGCAAAAGGCGATAACTCCAGGAAGTCCTCATTATCCAACAGGAGGCGAAGGCGCTCTCTCACCAGCAGCTTCTTGTTTCTCTGCGTGTGTCTGGCGATAGCATTGGCCCCTCCACCTTTCTTCACTTTCTCACTGAATTCTACATACCTTCAAACAAACCAAGAATACAAGTAAGATAAGGTGAACACACTGTATAGAAGAAAATATGAAAAATGCCATACTTTTTGTGGCAGGCTGTACTGTTTCGGAGATTGGCGTCGTACACATGTCGATGGATGGGTTGTAAAGGCAGGTTCAGCACTGGAAAGGCACTAGGGAGACTTTTTCTCCCCTTCACTGATGTACTCATGAAGCAGCTGCAACACTGCCATCCAGCAACACTGTGAGGAAGTGAAAATACTGTATTTGTTTCTATTATTCATATAAGAAAAAAACAAATAAAACTAAATGAATTGATCTCAGTTTACACCCTGTTTGCATGGTACCAATATAAACTGACAAATGATAGAATGTAAATGTGTTAAAGAGTGAAATATGAAATTAAATATACAAAATGACATTAATTAGTAAAATAAAAAAAAAAAAAAAAAAAAAAATCCCCCTGATATGGCTATTGATGCACATATATAAGTTTATAACGTTGGTCATTTTTATTTATTTACATAATTAGATCTTTATAATGAGTGAATATAAAGTCAGAATGCTGCATCCCCCATCCCTACCCGACCCTACCCTGTTGTCTGATTGTAAATATAGATTTTGTATTTAACGCTCAAATATTTTTTATCTTGTTGCTTTTTCTTAATTATGAAATCAAGTATTTATAAAACAAGCTAGATATTATATTTAGTCAAGTATTATTAAACAGTAACTACAAATCATACTATAGCGGCTTCCCTTGTCTAACCTTGAGGCCGCGGTGAGAGCCAGAGTGGGTCCTGAGTTGTAGTTTTGTGATGCGCTGGTTGGTTATTGTGAACAAATATGCTAAGATCCAACGTGCGTTTTAGTGGCTATTTTATTAGCGACCACACAGACACAGAGAGAGCTATCAGCAGCGCAGCAGAGTGGATGGACATGGATGGATACAGCAAGGTTTGATATTATAAGTAAATGAAGATGAAACTGGCGGTCAACAAAAATAAGATAAGCCTTTATTAGTCCCACAGTGGGGAAATTCCAAATTACGGCTACCCAGCCCTGACTCTGCCACCCTGTGCCCTAGGCGAGCGCCCCCTTTTCATACATACGTGCCCGTGCACCTGCCCATGTGAGCCCCGCCCCCTCGGCTCTCTACCAATCAAACACACACATTTAGCACACACACCATGCACCCCTCTACCTGTCTCCTACACATACAATAAACTTAATACTGTGTACAAGTGTGAGTTAGGGGTGAGCGATAATAATGAGAAGAATTATTATCTTGATATTAACTATTTTCACACAATATTTTAAGTACCAGCGCATCAGGAATGTGCGAAAATGTGCCTGTAAAAGACTTATTTGAGGTTCAAGTATTGCACAAAACATGAATGAAGCAAACGTTTAATGACAAAAGGGCAAAAATATCCATTTTTTGGAAGATTACAGTTGATGTTTCTGCTCGTTTTATTTTAAAAGGCTCTTTTTGCTGTAATTAAAAAAAAAAATGTTTTAATTTGTTTTAATCTTAGACAATATTCTCTGTATTTTAATTTCTCATATCTTAAGAACAAAAATTATGGGATGACTAGTTTTTCAAAATTAAAAACAGACACACCCGGGTTGGGATGGTGTGTATAAAAAAAAAAAAAACAGTGAAAAGAAAGCGTAACACTGTCCATTCTCGACTCACTTGTGGAAGTCAGAATCTGAGGGACTTCTGTTGGTGCATTTTTGCCTTGTGCCCATTTGCAAGCACAATTTTCTATATCTCAGCTAAACAAATGACAATATATTACCTCTTTTATTGTTGGCAGGGTCAGATTAGTCAAAAATAAGAAGTCCTGGGACATTTCTTGGGACAGGGGACACAGGGCTTAAAACTGGGACTGTCCCAGGTAAATAGGGGCATCTGGTCATCCTGAACAAATGGGATATTTTCATTTTTTCAATATAGCTTATCTCCCACCTCTAGTTTTAAATAGGAACTAACTAAAAAAATCGACACCTTCCATACACCTTCACTCACCTGTGCTGTCTGTCTGCTGATGTGTGCACAAGGACTGGTTTACAGTTTCTGGTTTTGTTATAAACATGCCTGAGAAAGACAAAACAACATGCACAATTAGACATGTTTAATTTTCAAATACATGTGCAAAGAAATAGAAAATAAAAAGTAAGCAATGGTAAGCAATCATTAGCAGCGCTGGTTAAAAGCACATATTACCTTATAATGTTGTTTCCTCATCACACACAGACCTGGAGTTGTGTTTTATTTCATTCACACATGTTTAACACACCAGCCCTGCATATTTGGGCTGAGTTCTTCTCTCAAACAGAAAACACTCTGTTCCACCTTGTGATGTCATATGATAATACAGGAAGTGCTCCACTGTGTTTTTAAACTCTGTACACCTTCACTTGAATCATTTGGATGACTTCAGCCCTGAATTTGCCAGTTGCTACTGAACAAAAGGTAAAAGGAGATGTTAACTTGAAAACTACAACTTCATGACATCACAAGGTGGAACAGAACATTTTGAGCTTTGGAGATGTTATAGACTAATGATAAAGTGTAATTCAAGCATGTGTGAATGAAACAAAACACAACTCCAGGTCTGTTTTTGAGGAAGTAATAGCATGATAAATATATATAAATGTAGCATTCTATTTTAGTGTAAGTAGATAAATCAGAGGTTAGCTGGTTCACAAATGGCAAAATGTGTCAAAGGTCGTTGAGAACTTCACAAGACAAAACAATCAATGAACATCTTATAAAATACAGTTTCCCCTACCTCACGACGCTGCGGTACATGTCTGCAAACGAGAAATAACTGCAAAACACAGAATATCTTTTAAACGAAGCATGAAGAGTTTCTGATCAGAACCAAAACAGCTTTGTCTTGCTGCTGTTCTTCTTTGTGTTGGTGTGAATGTAGCGTCCAGACGAGATGTCGCCCCCCAATGGTCACACACGCAACCAACAGCTGTAATGACACACTATTACCACAAGAGGGAGATGTCCACTTACAAACACACCAGGTTAATTTATGACACAATTGAAGTTTATCCTGGACCATTCATGTTTTTGTTTTTTGTTTTCTTTAAATGAATGAATGAATGAATGTATTTATTTATTCATTCATTTATTTATTTATTCATTCCAGCACACAGATTTTAAACATGCTATACAGGTCAAATAATGTTTCTTCATCAAAACATCTTTCACGTGATGTTTGATTAGGTTCAATCCTGCATCTATGCATGACATGATCAATTCAGAGGTGCTCCTCTGTGTTTTTAAACACTCACCATACTCATTATAACAATTTCCTTGCTCAGTTTTCTTTATAGAGCTGCCTCTTGGCTCACTACTACTGTTTTAGTCCTGTTAGAACTGCTAAATTCCTTTGTGCACAACAGCTGGAGTCTTTGCACCCCTACTGGTCTCTTTTGTATGTGAAAACAGCAAATAAATACATCAGGTTTATGAATAGGTGTACATCATTTCCACAGGACTTAACCTAGTCATGTTTTAAAATTTTATTGCAACATATCACTTTTATTTTTTATAATTGTAATTTATAATGTGGGCTATTATAATGTAACATATGAGCTATTGTGTTCAATATCAAGTCTAAATGGAAAAAACACAGACTTTTATTTTATTTCTGTTGACTAGTTACACAGAAACAATTGAAGAAACAGATAAAAGTGCCAATCTTGTAGTTTACTCTTAGTATAGCAATAATTTCACACGTCAAATCAATTTTACTGCGATAAAAACATTGTTCCATCCCTTTATTGTCATTGCAAATATCTCCAGAAGTTGGCAACAAAAAGAAAAAACTGTTTTGGGCAAATCTTCAAAAGGAGAAATTTGTTTTTACTATTAAACTCAGTTATGAATAGTCTGTAATTGGCCCCTGGTTGGCCCTTGGTTGGCTCCTGGCTGGTGTGGTCCTGCTGATTCACCAGCGGGCTGCAGGAGGCGGGGTGTGAGTGCAGACAGTCCGGACAGGAGCAGGAGGAGCACCGGGTTTACAGCGGCACTTTGGGACAGTCAGAGCCGGGAAAACTGCATCTAATCCGGGGAGAACCCACCAGGAGGACGCTACCATGAGCTGGGGCACGGAACTGTGGGTAGGTACAACTTAAACTGGCTTGTTTGCGACTTGTTTTGCGGGTTTTCTTTCAGCGCAGCCACTTCAGAGCGAGGGGAAGGTGTTGTTACCTGTTAGCTTTGTGTGGGAAGCTAACGGGATGCTAGCGCAGTTAGCCGGCGCGTGCTAATGCTAATGCTAATGTGCGGTGCACCTTCACAGCTTTGACAGCGGCGGGACAATGGTCTGCGGTTAAACGGGCACGACACCCTGGGCGGGGGTCACGCAGCCGTCAAAACCTATTTATCCTCTTATTTTAACCTAATCTAACATTGTTCTGCGGTTTTTGTGCAGATCTGGAAGATATTATGCCATTTCTTTTGTGTTTTTTGAGCGCGTCAGTCACACCCAGTTTGAAGTACACGCACAGATTCACACTGATTTACACACATTAAGACACGGGTTTAATTGGGATGATTTGGCTGATTCTTAACTTTCAGGTTTGTTAATCGCTTCTTGACTGGAAAAACACGCTCTTTTGTTCTAACTTGAGTCAATGGGGCATGGGGCATCACATCTGAGCCCATGTGTGACCCAAGATGTTGTAATAAACAAATAAACCAGGCAAATTTATTCGTACAACACAGTTCATAGACCTTACAGAATAAGAAAGACATAAAAATCACAATACAAACATAAATATTCATAAATAATCATCATGAAATTAACATTAGAAGGAGAAAAGTGTAGAATTAAACCCTTTCAGTCATATTCACAGCTAATAAGAAGTGTTTGTAGCTTGGATTTAAACATTGTCAAAGACGTGGCCTGTCTCACATCTTCAGGAAGATTTTTCCAGGTTTTAGCTGCAGAAAACTCAAAACGCTGATTCCCCGTGTTTAGTCCTGACTCTGGGACCAGCAGGAGGCAGGTCCCTGAAGTCCTCAGAGTGTGAGATGGTTCATGTGGCTCTAACATGTGGGAGATGTTCTTCATGGAGAGACTTGTTCACACAGAGCTGCTTTAAAGTCTCTGAGCCACAGGAGCCAGAGACACAGGACACATGTGTGAAGTGCTTCCTTGTTCTAGTCAGGACCCGAGCAGCAGTGTTCTGGATGTACTGCAGCTGTGTTAAGGCTCGTTTGGAGAGGCCAGTGAGCAGGACGTTACTGTATTCTAACCCACTGGAGACAAATGCATGGATAAGTCTCTCTAATAAGCAGCTAATAATGTGTATTTAACAGGTAGATAAAGCAATGCCTGGTTTTCAAATACAACTTTCCCCTGCCCATGTTTTTTTTTTTGTTCTTCTTTTGCTGGCTAGTTCAGACCGAATGGGAATAGTTTGCTTGTAATTTGGAGTAAAATTTGTGTATTTTTGGGGGGCTGGCTACCACAGGATCACAGCAGCCCCTTACATGACACACCTCCAGATAATGATAATAATAATAATGTTTGTATCTGAAACATTTATTTAAACTGGTAAACTGTTATATTTACCATGATGGATTTCTGATAAAGGTCTATTTTTTATGTAATTCAAATTGTAAGCATTAATTACTGCTGTGTAGTCAAATTGAGAAAGTTGAAGTAATATTTGACAGATTGGGTTAACCTTTAAATCTTGGATTAGAGACAACATAACACTATTGCTTTCATAATCGCTTACATCATTCCTATTTTTTGTGTAATGATTTCACCTATAGCCTACTTGACTTTAGGCCTGTCATGATAATTACTAGATCAATTTATGTATAGATTAAAGCTGGAACAGTACATTTTGGGGGTTAATATTTATCATATGTGCAATTTCTTTATAAAAATCGGGAGATTTGGGAGATTTTTGTTGTAATACGACAAGATTTGAGCTATAAAAGGTTGAATAAATAACTTCTATGGCTAATTATTGGTTCATCTAGCTATTTATCTGTTGCAGCTCTTGGCTTTTCATGAGACTACCTATTTAAAAATGGTTCACTGGGATTATCTTGCATTATTTCTATTGTATCAGTGGCAGAAAGCAGTTTCAATATCACATTTTATCACTGGATATCTCTGTACCAATATATCGTGTTTCAAAATGTGTTATCGTGGCAGCCAGAGAAGAATGCAGCTGCGTACAATTTGGAAATAACAGGTTAACACATGTAATATCCTTTTGTTTTGTGAATGAAACTGACCAAAAATCCACTTCTCTTCAGTGGTTATCCTTGCAGTTCATTTTGAGGCTCCTGCAGAGGCCGTGCTGTTGGCCGTCATAATCCCTCGCGGACGCTGATGAGATTAATGTGTTGGCTGTCTGATGTCAGATTACTCATGATTGGCTGATTACAGATTATCCTCCGCTGCATTCGCTGTGTTAGCTCTGCCATGTAATCACATCTCAGTCAGGACAATCCAGCCTGAATTTCTGGCTCTGGAGGTAACCCACCCCTGTATGTATTATGGGTAGGCAGAGTGAACCCCTTGACACCAGTAAAATCTAAAATCAATGGTTCTTAATGTAACTGTTGGTTGGACCTTTAACAGTAATTCCGAACCTATTTATAGAGTTAATTTTTATAGCACTACTTAGGTAAAGCATTGTTAAACATAATCAGATGGGCTCTTATCTTCAATGAGTAACATCTTCTGTTCCTTATTAGCCTTTACAAGTAGAAAGTGAGAGTCTTGAATCAAAAATGCAAAAATGTCTATGGGATTTTCTGTTGATAGCAGCCTCTTAGAAGTGCTTTGTCATATTAATGAGACGTCGGGTTTGCCCTGTTCTTTGGCTTTTACCCAACTGAGCCATTTCAAAGCAGGAGCAGTGCATTCTATTACCCCAGCTGACCTCAGTCTCTCTGAGGTGCTCACACAAAGTAGGGAGAGTTTGTCTTGAATTAAAGCTCTGTTTTGAGCCAGGATGCCTCCACGCTGAGCCCAGAGCAGCCCAGAGGAGCAGGAGCCCATGTAGCCGCAAAGTCCTAGCCTGGCCAGCCAAAAATGCACACTTCTCCAAACTTTTACGAAGATCTGGTTCAGACTCATGCGTTAGTTTAGATGGGTGTGATTGACAGGTGGCTTATCAGTCTATCGTTTTAAAACAAGTATGGCCGCTGTTAGTGCTGAAATCATCCTCCGCTCCAAAGAGAAAGACCAGAGATCATCCAAGAGAGGAAGGTAACAACACAAGCCTTAAACTAGAGTCACATTTAAAGCTGTGATGCTCAGTCTGGGTCCCAGGTATGCAGTGTTCAAGCATACTTAAAAAAGCAAAAATATATTTTACACATTTTCGCTGCTATATGTATACATCTGTTGGCACTATTTTGAGTCTTGTGTGTGTTTTTGTTTTATATTGCTCATCGTTCATAGCAGCTTGTCAATCTGTTGTTTTCTGAAGCAGCTGAAGAGTTGCTAATGCTAACAGGAGGTCACAGCGGGTGTGAGTTTGGGCCAGGCTGAGAGCACTGACTCCACATTGGCCTGTCATGATAACACATTTTGAAGTACGGTGAGAAGAATGAAACACTGCAGTCATTAGTTTGTATCTATAATGAGTCAAGAGTTGTTTATTCAACTGTCTTTAGCTCAAATCTTATCGTAAAACAGAAAAATAACAAAAAATCCTCACTGGTACAAAGTAAAAGTACTATAGTAAATACTGACTCCCAAAAAATGATTGTCCCATTTGTCATGTTTTGAACGATAAATTGATTAGTAATTATCATTCGGGGCTAGTGTCTCCAGAGATGTACTGCGATAAATGATAATATTAAAATGACTTTATGCCATTGACACAGTAACAACAAAGCAAGATAATCCCAGTAAATCATTATTTAAACAGACAGTATCATTAAAAACCCTGAGCTGCATCAAATGAATAGCACAATGAACCAATAATTAGCCATAGAAGATACTTATTCAACTTTCTACAGCTCAAATCTTACTGTATTACAACTAAAATAACAAAAATATCAGTGTTTGCCCACTTTGAGCACCTTGAAGATGGAAAAGTGCTATATAAAAATGTGCCCATATACCATTTACCAACACTAATGCAAAGTGGACTGGTCAGAGGAAAGAGATGTTTTTGGTGTGACTGTGGACGTCACATTTAATTAACCCAAAAGTGCTAACATGCAACTTGTGAGGCTGAAATGAAGGAGCTAGAGGAGGAGGAGGTGTGGGAGGCAGAAGGATGTTGACAAGTGGGAAAAGACACAAACTGATGGAAGTAATGGATTATCTGAAAGATTAATGGGCCTAGTGGGACATAGATACTCAAACAGTGAACAGTAATATGATACGCTAAGAATGAACTGCTACTATTCAAACACTGTAAACACGTCTGCGGTGGTTAGCTGTAAATATTTTAGTTATGCACTTACTGTTGGTGATACATGTGTTGTGCTATACTTTTCAGACGCAGGAAGTGGAGGGCAAAATACTTTAAGGAAGAATTGTTTGTTTTAAAGACTGCATAATTTCTTATATTATCAAAGTGAACAGTGGTAGTGTGTCCATGTTTTAATATAAATGTCCGTGAAAACTTGCTGTAGATTATTTCCCTTGCACAACACAATGCAAATTCTTTGGTTTTAGCCTCGCTGTAAACGTAACAGACACTGGAGCTGTAGAATGCTGTTGTGCAATAGGACAAGCCTGCAGTCCCTAGACTTTATGGGGGTGTAATCTGCATTGTCCCGCACCTGAGGCCCTTGCATAGCTGTGTACTAAACACATCAGCTGAGTGCTAAACCTGCTGAACTGAGTTTAAATGATGCTATCAGTTTTATGGAAGGACACTAAACGGTCAGTCATGTGAATAGTGTTATGTGAGCGACCGACAGCTGGGTTCACCAACTGTGTTCTGAAGTCTCTGATCACTTGTTGTATGATAAACTGCTTTTTACACTCAAAAACATTTTTAAAAATCTGATTTTGTGAAGATATTGTACTTCATCAAACTTAGGGATGGGATAATAAGCAATAATATCATTTATCGTGATAAAAAGAGTCGACAATAATCCTTTGTGTGACATTTTATTTAATAATAATGATAATACAATTGCATTTATGTCACCAGAATGTGCACAAAAAACCTACGTCTCCCTGATGGTCTCTTTCAGATCACTGTTGTTTTCACCTATAACAGAGTACAATACTATTGAGCCTCTCAGACTGTAAATCCACCTCTTCTCCCTGGCATTTAATACTAGCCAGACAGGATATCTTGGTGGATGTCTTTGTGTTATTGTTTTCCTGTGTATTTTATCTGTATATTTGTTTTTTTTTTGATGGTGACTTTTATGTGAAGCTCTTTGGTTCAGCTCAAGTTGTTTTAAATGTGCTATATAAATAAACTTGAATTGAATTGATACAACAGTTGTCTAAATATGTAACCTGTTAATATTAAAATGATAATTATTCATATCCATAACATTTTTAAACTATAACTTTAATAATTACCTTGACTCAACCCCTGTCGACTCCTCTGTGGATAAGTAGGTTTTTTTCCTGCTTATTCTGGTGGTACAATGTCGATTATCATGATTATATAAAATCTCCCACAATTAACAATATTATTCTTTAATGTCTCATCCATAATTCACACTACACTACACCCACCTCGTCTTATAGGTTACATTCATTCAGAGCTCGCCAGGCAAAAGAGTGACTTTTTGGATAGGACCAAAATATTGAAGCTCAAGCCTCCATTGTACGTTTTATTCAGATGTGTTCACTTCTTCTTGTTTTACAGTACTTCCTATAGCTCACTCTACACAAGCACGAAAAACATCGTTATAAATCTTATCACCTTTTGTCCCCTGTTTGCGTCTCCTCTCGCTGCTCTGTGGAGACCATGTTGAAGCTGTTCCTCAGGTCCCTTCTCTCAGGCCCAGCCTCTTTTCCCAGGGATTCGCTCTGAATTCCCCACAACTGACACTTATAGAAGGTTCCCACAGCCATGACAACATGGGAACTATTTTAATAGGTTTAAATGTCACAGAGGCCCACCAGCTCACAGTACCACTGCACCACACCAGTGTTCATTAGAAAGGCCTGCATTCAGTTACAGAGCTATGTCAGCATGTTTTCTCAATTTTATTTATAAACAGACGGAAGACATCGAACATATGTAGTGAATTAAGAAAGTTAGATAACTCAACTAAATAATTTTTGTATTTTATATTCAAATCCTCATAGTATTCCCCCTTTGCTTTGTCGACAGAGCTGCAAACCCCTGACCATCTCTCACGATGAAGTCTCCTGAAATGGTTTTCACTTCACAGCTGTGCCTCGTTAGGTTCAAGGAATGCAAAATGTGCAAACCAGAGTTATAAGCAAAGGGTGGCTGTTTTCATTTATTAGTTTATTTTTGTTTGCTACATTCCATGTGGTCAGTCATAGTTTTGATGCCTTCAGTGAGAATCTACAATGTAAATAATTATAGAAATCAAGAAAAAAAATACATGAGAAAGTGTGTCCAAACCTTTGACTGGTAGTGCACTCATTTGATACTGAAAAAACAACACATAAACAGGACTAAATGGGATCTTTTCTGAATAGTTTTAAAATTATCTTGATCTATATCAGAACTAGACTTTAGTTTAGTATTTAGTTTATATCTATAATGAGTCATAAAAGTTAGTTATTCACCCCTCAATAGCTCTGATTACATTGTAGAACAGAAAAATAAAAATAAAAAGTTTATGACAAATTCTAAGAAAAAGTACCCACCATAAATATTGACCCCCAGAAATGATTGTTCCATCTGACATACAGTTGAAATCAGAAGTTTACATACAATATATAAAAATACATGTATACTTTTTTTTTCTCTAAACTTTCCTGTTTTAGGTCAGTTAGGATTATCAAAATTATTTCCATTTGCTAAATGCCAGAATGATGAGAGAATTATTTTTTTAGACAATTTTTTCATTACTAGTCAGAAGTTTCCATGCATTTCATTAGTATTTGATACCATTTCCTTTAAACTGTATGACTTGGGCCAAATGTTTTGGATATATCCTTCCACAAGCTTCTCACAGTAGTTAGCAGGAATTTTGGTCCTTTCCTCCTGACGGAACTGATGTAACTGAGCCAAGTTTGTAAGTTGCCTCTGCACAGGCCTTTTCAGGTCTGCTCATACATTTTCAATATGACTGAGATCAGGGCTTTGTGATGGCCACTCCAAAACTTTGACTTTGTTAACCCTTGTAACCAGTTTGGCAGTATGTTTGGGTCATTGTTCGTTTGCGCCAAAGGTTTAACCTTCTGGCTGATGTCTGGAGATGTTGCTTCAGTATTTACACATAATGTTCTTTCCTTGTGATGTTATTTTGTGAAGTGCACCTGTTCCTCGTGCAGCAAAACAACCTTACAACATGATGCTGCCATCCCTGTATTTCACACTTGGGATGGTGTTCTCAGGACTGCAAGTTTCCGCCGTTTTCCTCCAAACAAAACGATGCTCATTATGGCCAAAAATTTCAATTTTAATTTCATTAGACCACAGGACATGTCTCCAAAAAATCTTTGTTCCTGTGTTCCTTGCAAACTGTAATCTGTCTTTTTTGTTTGGAGTAATGGCTTCTTCCTGGCAGAGTGACCTTTCAGCCCATGTTGGTACTGTACTCATTTTACTGTGGATAATGACACACTCTTACCAGCTTCAGCCAGACTCGTGCAAGTCCACAATTCTCTTCTTTCTCATGATGTTACACAAAGAAGCAGTGTGTTTCAGGTGTGCCTTCAAATACACCCACAGGTGTGTCTCTAATTAACTCAGATGTTGTCAATAAACCTATCAGAGACTTCCAAAGACATGACATCATCATCTGGGTTTTCCCAAATTGTTTAAAGTCATAGTAATCTTACTGTACGTAAACTTCTGACTTTGAAGAAAGTAATGAGAAGTAGTCTGTTCTCTCATTATTCTGGCATTCAGCAAATAGAAATAATTTTGGTAATCCTAACTAACCTAAAACAGGAAAAGTTTAGTCTGATTTCATGGAAGACAGTGAGAAAAAAGCATATGTGACATTTCATATAGTGTATGTAAACTTCTGGTTTCAACTGTATAATGAACGATAAGTCAGTATATAGTATTTATATTTATAGTATTTAATACAGTATTTATCTTGACAGACTCTAGGCACTACTGCCACAAACATGGAGGTTATCCATGGTGACCATTCCTGAATCCTACTGAATTTAAAGTTCTAGTATTGTAAGTCTTAGACATCTAAATTGTTTGCTTTTGAATTTGAAAAGCCCCAAAGGATTTACAGAAGCAATCCAACATCCACGCTCCTCTGAAATAACAGTAATCTGAGGTTTTCTGACTCTGTCCCAAAGCTTAAAGTCACATCTTCTCACTATGGTAACTTCTTCTATCAGACACGTATTTTCAGTTGTTGTTGTTGTTGTAAAAACTACTGCAAAGGAAACTCAAACATTTTACAGGAAACTTCCACAATGGATTGAGATAAATTTAGGCCTCGTGAAGAGCCCAGACACGAAGGACCGTCCTTTCCTTTAGAGCTGCAACATTAATAGCAATCAAAATAGAATAGCAGTTTGAATGGACACAGTTAGCTAATCTGTAAAACTGCTTTTTTTTTAAGTACCACAATTTCCTCCACAAACAACACAATCCCCTGTGTTATTCTGCATACAAACTGCTAGTCCTGTAGTTTAGATCTGCACAAACATGTTTTGAAATGTGATTTTTAGATTAGTTTGCCAGGTCAGATTTCAGTCTTTAAGATTCTGATGGTTGGTCTCCACGGGTTGGCCCCTCCCATGTCTCTGAGCTTCTGTCTGTTCATGTGCCCAGTAGAACGTTGAGATCAGGAGACCAGATGATTTTGGATGTTCCGGGCTTTTGCTGTAGCTGCTTGCAGACTCTGGAACAGCCTTACTCTCAGTATTAGGACAGTCTAGTCTTTAAATATTTAAAAATCTTTGTTGAAAACTCATTTGTTTGCAGTGGCTTTTAACATGAGCTGAGCAGGTCTCTTGTATTGTATCGTATTTGTATTTGCAAAAACATTGATCATGTTTTTGCATGTTTTGTTTTATAAGATTGCACTTTATATTGCCTTTGCACAGCACTTTGGACAGCTGTGGTTAAATGTCCTTTATAAATAAATTTGACTTGACTTGACATATCTTCTGGATATATTTAAATGTGAACTTTGAACAGAATTATTAAAACACACATGACAAGTCTAATCATAAATGCAATTCTTAGATATAAATGATATATTTTTCCCAAATTGTTCAGCCCTACCTCCCTCCTCTTCACCTCCATAGACTCACTTACACATTTGCATACCAGGAGACAATACAGACCGCTGAGGAGTTTTCCCAGGCTGTGTATCCCAATGCTACACATGTTAATCCTCTCCTCATTAGCACTCAGCTAGCTGCTTGACATGGACGGTTGCTTGTTCCCCAGGAAACGGCCCGTTAGTTTTTGAGAGCCCTATAGTTAATGTTATACTGTGCTTTATAGCTTTAGAGTTAAAGCCAAATGACGTTCAGAAAAATATGTGATTCCGATTAGCTATTTATGTGTTATTGTTTTGAGCATGTCATTTTGGGGGCTTGATCACGATTGAGGGAAGGATGGAGTGTGAGATTGACAGGTGGTTTTGTGGGGAAGGAGGAAAAGCAAAGTTCTCAATTTACTGGTCAATTTATGTTCCTACCCTCGCTTATGGTCATGAGCCCTGGTTAATGACCGAAAGGACAAGATTATGGATACAAGCGTCAAAATAGTTTCCTCTGCAGGGTGACTGGGCGCTCTCTTAGATATAGGGTGAGGAGCTCAGTTACACAGGAGGAGCTCGGAGTAGAGCTGCTGCTCCTTCACGTGGATAGGAATCAGCTGAGGTGGCTCTGGCATGGGTTCTGGATGCCTCCTAGACGCCTCCCTGGGGAGGTGTTCCGGGCATGTCCCACCAAGAGGTGACCCCAGAAAGACCCAGGACACACAGGATTGTCTTTCGACTGGCCTGGGAACGCCTGGGGGTCCCATTAGAAGAACTGGAGGAAGTGTCTTGGGTGAGGCGAGTCTGGGAGTCCCAGCTTAGACTGCTGCCCCCGTGACCCAGCCCTGGATAAGCTGAAGAAAATAGATGAAAATGGTACACCTCAAATTCCATTCATCCAACTATTTACAATTGATGTGTTACTGATGTTTTTTTTTTCCAGATGTTTAAATAATCCTTTTATTATTAGTCAGTCTACATTTCCAAAGCTCAAAATCCTCTGTTCCACCTTGTGATGTCATCTAGTGGTAATTGGTATCTTTATCTTTAGTTCAGTATGGTACACCCATAGTTCCATGCATCCAAATAAATACGATTGATGTGCAAGTCTTCAGTCACAACCATTCAAATGCGTTTTGGTAGAAGTTTAGTTAAATTAAAATGCTAGTCAAAGATGTCAAGACTAAAACATGGCTAATGTCAGACTTGATGAGGACATTTTTTAGATTTTACAAACTTATGAACTTGTCATATATCATACTTGTATAATTATTTACTCAATTATTGTCAGCCAATATTGCTGCAGCTGTATTTTTCCGTACTGAGCTGGCCAAGTTATGATTTTGCACCCCTGAGTAAGATCTTGGACAGTTACAACTATGAGGTTCGTCTGGAATCTTTGTGGATGAGAGTGTGATCTAAACTGGGAGGAAAGAAACACACAGACATTCTCAGGAAGTGGTTTATCATAGAAACATGCAGAGGCTGAGGTGGCATTCGTGGTTATGCTGACAACCATATACAACAGTCGTATGACAAAGTTAATGGTTAGTATCACACAGGGAGCAGTGTACGCCACCTTTAACCTGGCACTGTCTGTGTCACATGATGCTCCAAATCTCCATACTCATTTGTTCTTACGCAGTCTCACGTGAAGAGGTTTCCACTGAACACAGGGCAGACACTTTCCACTGTGTAAGGGGAACTGGAGTGATGTGGCAAAGACGATGTTCCTATATTTCTTAGGAATGTCTACATATCAACTGTTTAATTTTGTTTGTTTTATGCTTCCTTTAAGGTCCTATATTACTCAAAATGGACTCTTATGAGCTTTAAGGCATGTTATAATGCTGTTACCTCCTCAAAAACAGAACTGGAGTTGTTTTGTTTCATTCACACATGTTTGAGTAACACTTTATTATTAGTCTGTAACATCTCCAAAGCTCAAAACGCTCTGTTTCACCTTATGACGTCATTTAGTGTTAGTTTTCAAATTAACATCTGCCTTTTACCTTTAGTTCAGTAGAGACCATCTGAAATCATCCAGATGATTCTAGTGAAGGTGCATGGAGTTTGAAAACACAGTGGAGCACTTCCTGTTTTACCACATGATGACATCACAAGGTGGAACTGCGTGTTTTCTGTTTGAGTAAAGAACTCAGCCTAAATATGCAGGGTTTGTGGGTTAAACATATGTGAATGAAACAAAACACTACTCCAGGTCTGTTTATAACATAGATCACAGAATAGTGCAATATGTGCGCTTTAAAGTTGCACTCTGTAACATTTCTGGCTCCATTGCTATTAGCTTAGAATTAGGGATGGGTGATATATTGGTTCCAGTATTGGTACCAGCCGAGATTGATTCTCTAAATATCGATTATCAGCCTCAGTAGCAGGTCAGGTATTGGTATCAATTCAAAAAACCCACATTGGCCCATCCCTACTAAGAATGTTAGATAGCATTGCATTAAACTTGTGTGTATATAGCATTTTCTTTCTGCGGTTTTGGTAGGCTTTTTTTTTGCTCAAAATACCTCAAAAACATGTGTTCTTCCTGTGAACAGGCTTGGCTCTCCACAAACCTGTAACTTGGCTTGGACTGGCATGATGGCGTCACCAGCTCGTCTCTATAGACACATTTGTTTATTGCCATAGTCTGGAACATGTAAAGCAATAACATCTCTGTGGAGGCTGCTACACTCCTTCAAAAAAAGTTACGCAATGCGACATTAGGTAAAGATATAAAATTCCCATTAATACATGTTAGGACTGTCAAAGAGTCACACTAAACCAAAACATGTACTGTTGACTTTATGTGACAGCGCTGATAATGATGACAAAGTTCAGTGTCTTTAAAGTCCCTATATCACACAAAATGGACTCTCGTGAGCTTTAAGCCATGTTATAATTCTGTTACCTCATCAAAAACAGACCTGGAGTTGTGTTTTGTTGCATTCACACATGTTTGAGTAACCCTGGTTTATTAGTCTGTCATATCTTAAGCTCAAAATGCTCTGTTCCACCTTGTGATGTCATGAACAGCTAGCTTTTACCTTTATCTGAGCATTTGTAAGACGAGTGAACAGAATAACTGATTTTTGTATTTGATGATTCAGTATTCATCATATTTTTGTATTTCACATTAAAGATCCTGTATAACTCAAAACAGTTTTAGAGAAGAACTCATCTTAGATATGCAGTTTGTGTGTTTAAACTGGTGTGAATGAAACAAAATGTGATAAGGAAACACTATAACAGATCAGAAAACAGCGCAACACGGGCCCTTAAAAGAGGCACCATCTTGAATGGCTCTGTGGCTCGGATGCTTGAGTCAGCGTGAGGTAAACACATGAATGAGCTGTTTGTTTGAGAGCCACACAGATGGGCCCTGACACACTGGACGGGATTGTGTCTTCACATCCTGCTCCCTCAGATTGGTCACAGCCTTACACAGAAAAGGTCCTGTTTGGTAAACATATGTTGACCGCTCAAACGGCTCGGGCTACTGCTAAGACTCACCTCATCAGCACAAGGATCTTTGAATTGTTTTTGCAACATAGTAGATTTTTTTATAGCTAATTGCAAAAGAATGTATTCATAATTTCTTGTGTACAGCCGCATATGTGCGACAGTAGCGTTTATCCACTGATCTGAAGGTTAGCGGCAGTCAGCGGAATGAAATACTGTAGTAGTTTGTATGTATAATGAGTCATAGAAGTTATTTATTCAGCCGTCTTCAGCTCAAATCTTATCATAGAACAGAAACATAACAAAAAAGTAGTAATTACCAGGACACTGCTACTGTCTCCAGAGATGTACTGCGATAAATGATAATATTAAAATGACTTTATGCCACTGACACACTAACAACAAAGCAAGATAATCCCAGTAAACCATTATTTAAATAGACAGTATCATTAAAAACCCTGAGCTGCATCAAATGAATAGCAGAATGAACCAATAATTAGCCATAGAAGGTACTTATTCAGCTTTCTACAGCTCAAATCTTACTGTATTACAACCAAAAGAACAAAAATCTCAACAGTTGCTCAGTTTAGAGTGTTTTCCCACTGATCCGAAGGTGGCGGATCGAATCCTCTCTCGACATAAACTTCATTGGTTTAGCCGTCAGATCTACTGGCTCATAGGTTGGCGGTGGGCAAGACATTTCTCTTGTATGAATGGGCGAGTGGTTCCTTGATATAAAGTGATTTGAGTGCCTCGAAGGTGGAAAAACACTATATAAAAATGTGACCTCTTAAAAGTAAAAAGCCTTTGTCTACCTAATAGTAAGTATAGTAAAAAACAATGCATGTTCTTTCTTCATATATTTGATCTCTTCTGTATGTATATAAAATGTAGAAGGTATTAAACATAAAAACAGTGAATGAGATGATGTGTCCTGGTGCCATCTCATACACATCCTCCTGTTCTCTGCTGACCTCAGTCTAAACCATGATAAATGCCCATCACTGACCACACCTGAAGCCTGCGGACATGAGGATGGTAGACCAAAATCACTGGGTCATAAAATATAGTGTTCTTATAAAAATATACAGGAATGAGTCAGCTACAGAGTAAATGCAAGTGAGACAGTGGCTCCCAATCGTTTTTACTCTTGCACATCTGAGCATTTTTAAGAGGAGGGAACATAATAAGTTTTTTTTTTTTGTATAGGATGATACAGTGTTAATATTTTTGTATTTTACTCAAAACTGAATCTCGCAAGCTATAAGCCATGTTATGTCGTTACCTCGTCAAAAAAAAAACATGGAGGTGTGTTTTGTTTCATACACATGAGTAACTCTTTATTATTAGTCTGTAACATCTCCAAAGCTCAAAATGCTCTGTTCCACCTCGTGATGTCATGTTGTGGTAGTTTAGTTCAATAGAGATTGGTAATTTCAGGCTTGAAATCATCCAAATGAAGGTGTAAAAAGCCAACTTGATAATGTAATATGATTGGCAGAACTTGACACTGACTTGATTTCAAATATTTATACAAGTAATGTTTTAAGGAAGAAATTGTGTAGTAATCCATAGTATACTTTAGTGTTTTTTGAAGTAGTAATGCATTGTAAGTAGCCCTGTCACAGTAACACATTTTGAAGAGTGATATATTGCTAAATTAAATATAGATGATAAAGGAGAATATTTCAAACCAACCCATGAAGCAGAATCATCCCCAAAAAGTATTCTAAATGCACAATATGGTTAAAAACTTAAGCTGCAAGACATAAATAACAGAACGCAACAGTTAAGAAGTTAGTTTGTCCATATGAGTCATAGAAGTTCATATTACACTCAAATTTCAACTTAGAACAGAAAAATAACCAGAATTTCCCACTAGTACAAAGAAAAAGCCCCTGCTATAAATATGGGACCCCAAAAATGACTGTCCCATCTGTCATGTTTTTAAAGATAAGTCGATACAGAATTGTAAATGAAATATATTGATTGCCGCCGTATCTCCGCATCTGTTCTGTGAGCTGTGTTGTATTGAATCATTAGGGACCATGTGATTTCCGGCCCTAATTCTCACCATTAGCTTAAATAAATGATGAACAAGTGGACTTAACTTCTCTTTTATCCACATGAGACTATCACTTCATCATCAGATGCCGTTCCAGACACGAGGGTCAGTGTGTGGGTGTCTGACATCCGCAAACGGTGTAACAGCTGGGAAAATGACCCTGCCAATCTGTTCTATATGGACCGTGTATACACCCACATGACATGGACTTGGCTTGGATCCTTTTTGCTCAGCTTCTATATGAATAATCACCATGGTAACACTACTTCGGTCACTAGGAGCCTAAAACTGAGAGAAGTAATCATGTAATCGTCATTGAGTCAGCTGTAGCTCACCAAAGTAACCGAGTTAGAGGAAAAAAAGGCAACACACAACTTCCAAGTATGTTTTTGTATACGTTTAAAGTTCAAAGTACATTTTGCCTTGTATTGAACAAAGGATGCAAAGACAGTTTTGTATTGTATTGTGTGTTTTTATTCACCTGCAGGACACTCACTCAGTTGGTAGATGGTTTGCCTACTGGCCCACAGGTTAACGTTGCGATTCCCACTCCCACAGATCAACCCTGTCATTGTGTCCTTGGGCAAGACACTTAACCCACCTTGCCCCCAGTGTCTGCGTACACCGGTGTATGAATGGGTGAGTGGTTTCTGGATGTAAAGTGCTTTGAGTGACTTGAAGGTGGAAAAGCGTGACCATTCACTTGTTGGATGTTTTTAGCTTGTTTTGTTCAGTGTCCTTGGGTGTTTTGAAAGGTGCTTATAAAGAAAATGTTTTATTATTAAAGTTGTCTTCCTGCTGGTTGTGTGATTTTGCTTAGGGCTGCCTATCTCTACACCAAATAAGCCAGAGAAAGATTGCATTCGAACAGTTCACACAAATCCATTTACTGTACATAGTATTCTAGTGGGCAGGCTCTTTAGTTCTCCATTTAATTGAATGGGATTCTCACTGCTACTATCACAACTACCTTGAGGCTTGGCTACCACTGACCACTGTCCAGAGGAGGGTTGCCAAATGTATCAAAAATTAGATACTAATCAATACTAAGGCTAGTATTGAAACTAGATACCCATTTGAACAAGTACCAATCAAATCAATCCATCAAAAAGTCACAGGACAGAAATTAACCTTTCCTGAATATCTTTAGAATGATCTTGTGCTGGATCAGAACAAGTATAAGACACATAGACTAGTATACTCCCATGGACCACTATGGAACCTACTGGACACTGAGGGATTACACAGATATAAGACACATGGGAATATAAAAGAAAGTACTCATCATTCAATGCTGAAAATTGCATTCTATTGTCTAAAGAAAGTGTTTTTGTATTATCATCAGGGAATGGGAGTCGCCAGTCCAGAGTTAACCCACTTTTTGTCCTAGTTTTTATTTATTAGTGTCATGTTTGTTTATTTTATTTTTTTTGCCAACCCTACCTTATATCCATACCCTCCCTTGACCCCTCCTACTTGTGCGTAACTGTTCCCTGGCCTGTTGCTGGTATAATGAAACTGAGCGTGATCAGTGCAGGATCCTCATATGCCTGCGTATCTGCTGTGTGTCTCCTGTCAGACCAGTCTGCCTGGGGCTCGGCCTATGACGCTGCAAAGACAAAAGACCAGATCCAGTTCCATTGAAACCTGATGAGCCGGCCCAGGTGTGCTTTCCATCGAGACAAATTAAAAATATCAGCAACAGTTAGCTCGGGGTCAGCTACTGGGGCTTGGGACACTTAAACGAGTTCAGTTTTGCAATGTTGTCTGGAGTGAAGTTATGAAATTGTGACCTCCATTTTGTGTTGTGTAATAATTCAGTGGGAAGATGTCTTTATAGGTCTGTGTGGAGTCTGTTAGCTAGTATGGGTGGGGAAAGACACAAGATTGGGGCCATGAGAACGAGACAAGATGAGATATTTATGAATAATTTTCACGATAGAGCTCTGCAATTATTCAATTTCAGTTGTCATTCATCAATGGTTTGTGTTTTTACATTAATAAAGAGGTCTACAGCCAGTCATGTCAGTAAACGCATGTGGTTTGGAGCAGATTTCACACTTAGAGGAACAAATTTAACTGGATTTTATGGAAGAAAATAACAAAAAAAGCAATTGTTTTGATGTTTTTAATAAGACCAGATCAATAGCAGTGTATGTAATTATGAAATTATCCGACTTCTTTATGTTTTGTTGTGTTATGTGCTTTCAACAGAGAGGCTTCTACTAGCTTACTGTGGAGACTTTTTTTTTGTCTCTTTATGCTGCAATTGTATTTGTTTGGATAAGTCAACACTAACTAGTATATAGTTTTTATATATACAACTACTACAAACGCTCTCTAGGAGTTCTACAAAGTCAGATCCAGTTCCGACGCAATCAGATTCACAATTTTGACTGTCGCTTAGGCCTGTCACCATAACAAATATTGAAGTGCATAAGGTGTATCACTACTACTCTCTCACATAGGAAAACAGCTGCAATAAATAAACAGCAGAATGAAACAACTAAGCAGGCCTGTCATGATAACACACTTTGAAGCACGGTATATTTCTACAGAGAGATACTGCGATAAACTATAATATTGAAACTACTTTACACCACTGACACATTATCAACAAAACATTATAATCCCAGTAAACCATTTTTAAATAGACATGATCATTCAAAAGGCTTGAGCTGCAACAAAAGAATAGCAAAATGAACCAATAATTAGCCATAGAATTGAGTTATTCAGCCCTCTACAGCTAAAGTCAACAGTTTGAGAGCAGGTATCTGTACTTTCTACTCCACTACATTTTTAACAGGACTGAAAAGTAAAATTACTTTTCATTATTGTTTGAGACCTGATGAAAAGGCTGAGGGTTATTTTTTTTATCAAGTTCAGAAGCAAACAGAAAAAGCAAACACCAAAAGGCAAAAGGCAACTTTCCTTTCAGTTGTTCAGCACAAATCTTTATCAAAATCACTACATTTGAAGCCTTATAAGACCTCAAAATCTGCTTGAAATACTTTATCTTTTTACCCTTGAAGTACGTTTTTAAATGGGTATTTTAAGATTTTTTCATGTGATACTTGAGTTTTGTTTTGTTTTTTTGCCCTAGTATCTGTACTTTTACTCAACAAACTTGAGTACTTCTTCCATCACTGCTTTTGCAAATAAAATGTACACATGATAAATTGTGAACCCCAAAATATATTGTCAAAGCTTCGATATGTCAATATATTAGATGATTATGATTATGATTATTTTGACAGGCCTACACTTAATTAGTTTGCATCTATCGTCCATATCTCAATTCTTGTCATATTGCAAAACCTACCTGTGGAAGGTCAGAGTGACTGAAACATTGTAAGAATAAAAATTGCATCAAGAGTGAGACAGTGTGTGCGGGAGTTTCCTTAACTATTCAAACAAAGTGCTTCTCCTCCTACGCACCTGCCGCCCAGTCAGGTGAGCAGAGTCTACACAGAAATGAGTCATATCTCAAAAGAAACAACCAAAAATCTCCCAATAGGGCCATAAATATTGACCTCCAAAAATGATTGTTCCATATATATCATTTATTGAAGGATATGTTATAATAATCGTGACAGGCCTAGTCTCGTTCAGCAATTGACATTCAGTTGTTACAAAGCTGTCAACAAAATACCACGCTTTCCATATTGTATTTTCTCTGTGGATTAAGCCTGTTGAAACACGTTCTAAAAAGTATGCGATTCTTACAACTGATTCATCCATATTATGATTGCAGCGCTGGTTGGAAAAAGACCTTAATGGGATATTTTTTTCCGAAGTTCAACCATTGTGTCTAGTCTAATTTAAAGCTGTGGCGTGCCCTTATTCTGACCCCTGAACGGAAGTCCCTAAGAATGCCCTTTATAAACTGGATGTATTGTTTGCAGTGGCTATAATGAAGCACATGATTGTCTGCATTAACCTACATGTATAATTACTCCATATTTGAGGCCTCTTTAACAGACAGGCCATTGTGTCAAAGGGGGTCACATGTCTCCTCTGTGTTTTTTGTCCCCACATGACACACATGTGCTGTCTTGTCTTTAGTGTTTTGTCCACGCTCAGCAGAAATGTTGGAAGCTTCAAACCAAGCTTCAAACTGTGTCTATTTCTGATTTATGTTCCCTTCATGGATGTTATCACTCACAGGAAGCATTATTATTGCTTTTTTTACTGCCACATCACACACGACTTGAAGATAATCGTTTTGCTGGAAGAAAAGTCCTCCCGTCTGAGGTTAATATTGGACTTTTTCACAGGCCAAAGTGTCAATGCTACTGCCAATGTAGAGTTTAAAGCAGACCTATTCTGCAAAATCGACTTTTTAGAGCTTTTAAACATGCTATAGTTGTTTCCCCTCACCTGAAGTTTTATTTGGAGTGATTCGTGCATATTTGATCAATCTTTATTAGCTTATTTTCGAAACACCATATTGCCGATCAACTCCTGGTTTCTTGTCACCGGCACACGCCTACTGTGACGTACTTACTTTGTTCTCCAATTTTATAGCCTTAATCGGTGATGCACCTGAGATTTGGCAGCGTCACAGTCATTTTGGTAGAAATGAAAAAAATCTACTGCTCGCTAGCGTGATGTAGGGGCCGACTCTTTGTTCTGATGACGTTTAGGGCGATGTCGGCTCCCATTGGGCACTGCAGTTTTCTAAAAATATATGTAAGATATATAGAAGGAAGATATGTGGAATTATGCTGCAAAGAAAAAAGGTAAATAACTATAGGTATATATTTTTAAATATTCAAATCCTCAAAGTCGCCACCCTTTGCTTTGTCAAAAAGTATTTATTAGAGTTATTTAACTTACACATACATAATTCCATGTTTCTTGCTTTATATATTTGATGTCTTCAAATCTAAAATGCAGAAAATAGGAAAAAATAATTGAATGAGAGGGTGTGTCCAGACTTTTGACTGGTAGTGTATATATTGTAAAAAAGCAGCTCTCAGGGGCAAAATGAAATCACTATGTGATGTCTGCTTTTATTATAAAACATTTGTGTCCCCAAAGAAGTAGGAAGGGGTGGTGTGTCGTTATCATACTATTTGTTCAAGGCAAAAAAATCACTCAGTAGAATTGTACATTTGAGTGAGAAACTCTTGGGGGCCCAGCAGACTTCTCTGTCTGACCTTTTCTCCAGACAGGTGAAAAGCTCTGAGCATCTTGTCTGATGATGCTCATCCTCTTCATGATGAGTTTGGTTTTCTTCCTTCTGGCTCAGGTTTCCTACAGTGAGGAGTAATAGGTATAAGAACTCTTTTATTCCTGTGGCCATTTTGCTTTTAAATGCTGGTCAGGGTAGAAAAACATTTTAATCTAACTTACCGCTGTGTATTTTTGCTGCTCTGTGGATGGACAAATATGCAATGTTTTTTATGTCCTTTCAATGTTTTTATGTGTTTGTCTTTTTTGTATTTCTCTTGCTGCAAAACTAATTACCCCATGGGGGACACAAATAAAGTGAAGTTGAAGTTGTTGTTATTGTTGTTAGCATTATTATGACATCTAGGGATAAAACATTTTTGTCCCCACAGAACCAGGAAGTGGTGTGCTGTTAGCATGCTAGTTGTTTGTTTTTATTATCATGGCATTATCAAGTCCAGTCAGACCTCTGAAAGTTGTGCGTCTAAAGAGGTGGGTGCTGCTGCTAAATGTATTGTTGTAGATTTACAGGCCTCACTAATACGGCTCAAGCGAAGAAGAATTGGAGGAAGTCATTTGTGTTAAAGGGCAATTATTAATAGTCTGTATTGTTTATGCTCAGGGAATTTATATTGAAACAAAGCCAATTTGATTTGTATGTTTTTAATGACACAAAAGTGGAAAAAAAAATCTGAATTCATCAATATGAGGTTTTTTTTTTTGTGTTTTGTTTTTTTTCCATATAACCCAGCTGATTTCACCTTCACACTGTCAAGCAATGGTGGACAATGGTATAAAAATACAATCTCTAAAAAATAAAATATAGATCTTTTCACACTGCGCTGGTCATATTCTAGCTACACATAACTTGTCTTAAACTTCCTATATTACGAGCGCTTTAAGCCATGTTATAATGTTGTTTCCTCTTCAAAAAACAGACCTGGAGTTGTGATTTGTTTTATTCTCACATGTTTGAGTAACACTTTATTATTAGTCTGTCTACTCTCCAATCTCCAAAGCTCAAAATGCTCTGTTCCACCTAGTGATGTCATGTAGTGGTAGTTTTCAAGTTAGCTACCTTTTACCTTTAGTTCAGTAGAAATTGGCAATTCCAGGGCTGAACTCATCCAAGTGATTCCAGTGAAGGTGTATAGAGTTTAAAAACACAGTGGAGCACTTCCTGTTTTACCACATGACATCACAAGGTGGAACAGAGTGTTTTCTGTTTGAGAAAAGAACTCAGCCTAAAGATGCAGGTTTTGTGTGTTAAACATGTGTGAAAGAAACAAAACACAACTCCAGGCATGTTTTTTGAATTTTAATGAGGAAACAACATTAGAACATGGATCAGAAAATGGCGAATGGGCCCTTTAAATTGTTCGGGGACCTTGGTGCTATGGCTTATCCTCAATCCGGGTTCAACTATTTCATCACCTCAGCTGAACTAATGCAAGTAATGTATAAGTTATATAAAATACTACATACTTCCAATTCAGATGACTCACAGATTTTTGAGCCATGGATAAAATTAAAGGCAGTGAAGTGGTCCCTGTATGTTTTTGTCTTCAGTATTTGAAAAACACCTGCAAATGTGTAATGCCGTTTGCTCATTCATCAAATGAAACAGAACTGGGCCATCAGGAACAAAATAGATGGGTCCATTGAGGCTGGCTGAACTTAACAGTATTCATGAGGGAATCCGTCATCACAATGGAGGACATGAGAACACCGTCTGCAGCAAGAGCAAGAATGTGGAGAGACTGAAGAGCTCAGCATAACAGTGTCAGAAATAAAAATATAACTTATATTTTACTGTTTTGGCCGGTGGTAGCCATAGAGATTTGTTGCGTGTTGTCATAGTAATGCCTTTGTTAATTTTGCAATGTCCCGTAAACAGACATGTTTTATTACGTGTGTTATTTCAGTTGGCATTAGGCTACAAGAAGGAGGAGAAAACAACTGAACTTGGTTGAGGCTGAGGTGAAGCTTGTGCCGTACTGATGCTTCTAATGTTTGCGCTAAAAATGTTGCTTAAATTAAACATAATCATTAACTATTAAACATACTTAAAGGTCCAATATTAAAAAAGCAAAATTTGAGTGTTGTGAGCTTTTAGCCATGTTATAATGTTGTTACCTCCTCAAAAACCCTTTATTGTCCGTCTGTCTGCATTTCCAAAGCTCAAAATACTCTATTCCACCTTGTGATGTCATAAAGCGGTAGTTTTCAAGTTAACAACTACCTTTTGCCTTTTGTTTAGAAGAGAGTGGCAGTTTCAGAGCTTGAATCATCCAAATGATTCTAGTGGAGGTGTATGGAGTTTAAAAAACACAGTGGAACAAATAGTTTTCAGTTTGAGAGAAGAAATCAACCTAAATATGTAGGGCTTGTGTGTTAAACGTGTGAATGAGACAAAACACAACTCCAGGAGGAAGCAAAATTATTAGATAGATTAGAAAATAGTGCAACGTGGGCCAGAGTGTGAAAAACATGCGTCCACAAACCTGACTCTTATTTTGCCTCGAAAGGGAAAAACACTTAAATTTGTAGCAGAGATTTGTATGGTATTCCCAAAGACAAAAATCCAAGGAATACTTTTAGAAAAAAAATAAAAACCTTTATTACATCATGGCTATAGCCTTTTATCTATCACTAATCTGTTAGGTGGATTATTTAGACACACACAGCACTCCTTATTCTGTTTTGTTTATCTAAATCCAAGTAACTTATCTAAGTCTTTCAATATTTAACTTCTTCTCTTTTGTTGGTAGCCTGTTTTGTCCTGTCAGCTTCCATCTCCTGTTGTTTTTCTTAGCTGACTTCTCCAGATGCCCTCCCTAAGCCCTCACACTCCCTAAAGCTCCCTAAACACAGACTGTTGTTTTATAATCCCTCTGAGGACTTTCACATTTCCTCACACCAACACATTTGAGGTCACGTCCCAGCCTCGATTTCAGACCCAGCAGCACCTCCACAGACGCGATATGGAGCGAGTGTTAGATGGAAAGTGTCAGTTTGAAACACTGGGTTTGATGAGATGGTAAACAGTCACTCCGTAAATCGTAACTAAATATTATGACAAATGTGTACTTTTTACCATTTTGCCATCAGACGGTTTCAAAAAAGCTTCTTATGCATCATAAAGCGGGAGTGACCTCTGATTTCTCTGTTATTAATGCTCATGTCTTGATTTATGGACACAATAATGAAATAAAAACACCAGGTTCAGGTAGAGCGAGTTAATTTGAACATTTTAAGATCAAATTGACAATGATAGCATTTTATAAACTGTTATTATTTCAAAATAACAATGATTTTGGCCATAATTGTGACTCAAACTTCAATATTGTCCCATGCCTGAATTCATCTTTCACATACCTCAGGCTGTAATATTCATTGCTGCCTGTTTTTGAACATTTTTTTGACTTTTATTATTCCTCTCAGACTTCCAGGAAAAAGAGGTCCCCTTCCAGGATTACATGAGCGAGAGGAGGCCTGGTGCTGTTCAGGAATGCCATTATTTGAAACTATTGTCTCAGCGGCAGTTTGTATGCTAATTCACATTAGCGTCTCCTGTGGAATGCACTGTTCCTGATTCTGAGCAGAGCAAGAGGCAGGGATTTCTTATGTGCCAGATAATTTTATATAGAATATGATTATTGTTTGAGGAAATGAAGGAATTACTTTTTACTATACCTTTCACTTGAGCGATGCTTTATTTTTTTTATGTTGCTGAAACGGTGAATCACTGAGTCTGAAACATAAAAGGTAATGTTCCAGTTTTGTCTTGAATGATCCACAGTATAGCATTAAACTTGTAAACCTCTATGGAAACAAGCAGATGACACCACCAGGCCAAATTGCGGGTCAGATCTGTGGATTAGCAAGCATACTCGCTGCAAAAATGCTTCTTAAACACCAAGAATTATAAAATGTACTTGGATCATGTCTCTGTGAAAACCCATTGCATTTAGGTTATGGAAAATGCTATATCCTCTCTCTATAGCCTAGTCTGTTGTACCACCTTTTGATTTTTTGTGGTAGCACTTAAGCCACACATTTTGCTTCAGTTAAAAGCTTCAATGATCCCACTATGAGAAAACTGACAAGGCAGCTCTTAATAAACACTGAAGAGCAGATAGTATAAAACTGCTTGTGCATGCAGTTATGGCAGGAACCAATATACTTGCATTAGGGATCCGATTTATAAAAGAAGAAAAAAATAGTGATGGGACTTTTGGTTTCTTTTAAGACAATGGATCCAAAAGATTCAGATCCCATAAAGAGCCGTTCTAAAGATGGGCTCTTTTATTATTTATGTATATGACAGGAGCCAATGTCAGAACTGATTTTAGCTATGAACTAATGACAGAAAGAAATGACCAAGATGTGTTTAAAATGGTTCAAACTAGGAGTGTGTTCACCCTTCGAAATTATGAAAATTTTAATAAAATGTTGCATTACACTAATAATGGCCTAATAATTAACAAAACGAACTGTTGATGTTCTTTTTGTGCACAAATCTCTCAGTCGTATTTCCTTTTCTCCTTTCGTGCTGATTCTTGTGCTGGTTCAGCCCTTATCAATATAAAAATGCATAAAAAGAAAACGATTTGGTTCTTTTAAAACATGAGATCTGACTCCATCCATTCAAAAGAGCCGAGTCGTTCCCAAACATCACATCACTAGAAAAAATAAACAGTTTGTGCACAGAACAGTTCTTACATATACGATATATTTACATAAGTGCTGCGATATCTGAAGTTCATTTGTAATTTCTGTTGTCTCTGTTTGCATTTACTGCCAAACTGTTTTGAACTTAAATGAACTGTATATTTTGATTTGAAATTCCATAAACATGATCTACTATGTTCCAACATAAGAGGTAGACATGTTCAAATCACATATAGCTTTTACTGATAACAAATTTAATGCTGATTTATTCGCACAGAAACACTGGACATAATGGATAAGTTGTTCGCGTTTATAATTTGATGTTTTCATTGTAGTAGTAATGCACAGGCTACTTATTAGTGTTGTTCCGAGCAAAAAATAACTCTAAAAAGCTATGTCTAAAGAAAATCTATAAGAATAAATGAGATTTTGAGGACTACAGTGTTATTCAAATGTACAAGTGCAGCGTAAACAAAATCTGTGTTAGCGCCGTTGTTGCTTTCGCCTTGTTGTTGCGTTAGCGCTGTAGTTGTGTTAGCGCTGTTGTTGTGTTAGCGCTGTTGTTGCGTTGTCACTGTTGTTGCGTTGTCACTGTTGTCAGGCTGCACTCTCCGTAGTTGTTTTACTAATTTTCAGCGTCCACTCCAAAAAGGCAACACAAATATCTTTTCTGTCATTATCAGTGTTTGCAGATCCTCCATAGCCTTTATGCATTTAACCTGCTCTGGGTGTTAGCATTACATAGCATCACATTTTCAAGTCCTCATTCTGGAAAATACAGAGTGGTATCGCATTGGTGCTTTAGTCTGAGTACTTGCCAATACGATACCTGAAAAATGTGCAGAATCAGAGCGTTTGCCAATCCCAGTATCAGTATTGGAACAACCCTACTACTTGCTGTACCTTTAAACCCCCAAAATATCTTGAATAAGTACTTATATCTAGATATTTTTAATGACCAATGCACTCTGTCGTTGCTTTCCTTTGCATCATTTTGTAAGTGCTGGTACATGATGTATTGTGTTCATCCCGCTCCCTTCTGCGCCTCTATTTCTTCCTTCTGCTTTTTTTTTCTATTTTTCTCTGTGAGCAAAAACCCAAAAGCGAAAGGATGCTGTCATTTCCCCTGCGAGGCCGTCTGCTCCTGCATGAGCTCATACTCTATTACTTATTCATGGGCAGAGTCACTGGAGACGCGCTAAAACGAGTGGGCAGTGGGCACAGACTCAGACCACCAAACGAGAGATGGAGATGCTGGCAGAAAATTACACATGAACAGCAGCGGAAGCATCCAAAATATCTGTTATTTTCTGGACCTATTTTTTGTTTGTTGTGTGAATATAATTGGCTGAGAAATAGTTTGGAACGTTGGTGGTTGATTTAACTTTGGACTGTGAGTCTGCAAGTTCGATGATCAAGTTGATGCTGAAAATGTTACGTAATAGCAATTTTTACATAACAGGTTTTATATATATTTGTGGTAAAAGGTCATATTTTTATATAGCACTTTTCCACCATCGAGGCACTCAAAGCTCTTTACATCAAGGAACCGCTCACGCATTCATTCAAGTACTGTGATTGTGATTAAAATAGCGATTTATGTTTTAACAGAAAATACAGCTTCCCCAAAAAACCCTAGAGAATTCATATTTCATAAAGACTGAAATATAACCTGTTAAATTAATTCTCAGATCCCATGCATTTCAGAATTCTTGTAGCGGTTTAGCTAGGGTTAGCAGGTTTGCATAGTATGATGGGATATTTTTTTAGTTTTGTAGTGAAAATGACCTTACTTTTACTTAAAGTCTTTGCCATTTGCCACCATTTCTATGCTATGAACAAAAATATATTAAGTAGAGATCGATTGATGTGGGTTTTTTTCATGGCCAATGCCGATACTGATTGTTTAGACTTCAGAGAAACTGATGGTTGATAAGCTCTGCTGATATTTTTGGACTGATATGTATGACTGTTTTTTTTTAAGTTATTTTCCCATATTATACAATTTCAATTACTACAAACTCACTCACAGCCCTTTTTTTTAAAACATAAACTTATGAGAGAGCAGTTTAGTCATGTTTTGTGCAGTTGTTGCCACACTAACGTGATCAAATAAAGCATTATGTGTATTCTTTAGGCAGTACATCAGCCATAACTAAATATCGACCTGTGCAAGAGATTTAAAGCCGATAACTGATTCATTAAAATGCACAACTATCAGCCAACCTATTATTAAGTCAAAATCTTGTCTTGTCTCGTTCAAGGAGACCCAATCTCATGTCTCGTCTTGTAGAAATTATCTGATTATACCCCTCCTTCCAAATCATAAATGTCAAATTAACTTGTTTTAAAGACTTGTAATTGTCTATTACTACTGTTTTTACAATTGTCGAAACAAAAGCCCTTTATGATAGATTAGTTTTACACCGTTCCCTGCTATAAACCTTAACCTCTCCCCAATTTATCTTAACTCCCTTCTCTTTCAGTCGTACAGCCTTTACTTCCTCACAATGCTTGTCTGAACACCACTCTGCTGTCCGTGTGGTGTTGTGAATGATAACTGAAGAGGCAGAGAGGTCAGCTGTTTTGGAGCCGTGTCAGATTTCCGGAGGCGACCCTCAGGAGTGTGTACAAATATGGGCTGACAAGTGAGAACAGCGTCTACCAACTACTGCTTCGAATATTTAGCCCTGAGTAAACGGACGATGTGTGGAGAAGTTGTAGTTGTCAGTACAAATATACGTCACAGTACCAGCCCCCTGTGTTGTGTGTGGTGTGTCTGTGTTCATAGACTGTACATAATAGTGTTGTTTCTACTTGAACAGAGCCATTGTAGTGAGCCTGTTGATTCTAAGGTAACTCGTAAGAACCATTATAGTACACGCTGTCCTTTGTCAGACTAGATAATAATGATTATGTAATGCACTTAAGGGTTGAAGCAGACCTATTCTGCAAAATCAACTTTTTAGAGCATTTTACTGTGTTATTTTTTTTGCTGTAACAATTTTTTAGATGTTTTGGAGTGATGCATGCATGTCTGAGCAGTCTTTAATTGCTTTTTTCCAAGATCAACCCCTGTTTTTACAGACATGGCATATGCCCATTGTGGCGTACATCGTTCTCCAAAATCTGCTGCTTGCTTGTTTGATCTGCAGCTATCCATCTGCTGACTCTTTGTTGTGATGACATTAACAGCGACGTCTGCTCCCATTGGGCAGTTTTTGATTGCAGAAGTCAGAGTGCAGACTTGTTTCTTTTATTAACTTCTTTTAGATCAATAAAATGTGCAAATTATAACCTCCTGTGTCATAGATTATAGCTATAGTGCAGACACAAGCACAATAGATCTTTGTCAATGTAACTTTTCCATCTGACACCTGCTTGTCTGCATCAAAATGTTGCAGTTTTACCTAGAACGTTCTACAGTATAGCATTAAACTTGTAAACCTCAATGGAAACAAGCAGCGCCAAGTTACAGGTCAGATCTGTGGATTGACAGTAGGAATGCTCTTGTACCATGTTACACTGATCTGTTGTAATGTTATTTCCTCATCAAAAACGTATCTGGAGTTGTGTTTTGCTTCATTCACCCTCTATTAATAGTCTGTCTATATCCCCAAAGCTCAAAATGCTCTGTTCCACCTTGCGATGTCATGAAGCAGTAGTTTTCAAGTCATCAATTACCTTTTACCTTTAGATCAGCAGAGATTCCAGGGCTAAAATGATCCAAATGATTCTAGTGAAGTTGTATGGAGCTTAAAAACACCATGGAGCACTTCCTGTATTACCACATGACATTATAAGGTGGAACAGAGGGCTCAAAGGCTCAAAGGCTAAATATGCAGGTTTTGTGTGTTAAACATGTGTGAATGCAAACAAAACACAACTCCAGGTCTGTTTGTGATGAGGAAACGACATCATAACATGAATCAGAAAATGGCCTAATATGGGCCCTTTAAGTATCGCATAAAAGTGAATACACTGCTATCTTTTTCACTCATTTACAAGTCGTTGCAGATGTTCATACTGGTATAAGACCTTGTTCTACATAAGCATTATTGATCTTGCTGTTACATATATCCCTTTTCGAGCTCTGTGGATAACTTGATACCGCTGCAGCATCGATCGCTCTGTTTTGGCCTTATGTGGACTTGAGCCGTGTGTCTGAGGGACCACAGCCGACAGGAAACACTTTTACTGCTGAGTCACTGCCTGGAAGACCCAACTATTTCAACAGATGCTCCGGTACAGGGCCGTAACCCAAACATCTGTGTATGACAACCAACACAGCCCCAGATCCCAAAATGTGTGCTGCAAATGTGCTTCCAATCAGACCTGTGCACTTAATAGAACCGAGATCTAGTTGTTTAATATCGTCTATTATCTGCTTAAGAGTGAGAGATGTTTAGAGAGAAATGGAGATATCTACAGCCCTTCGAGTGAATGCATAAATTGGGCAAATTTTCTTGTTAAATTGCACTTATTAAAAGTCTTTCTTGTAACCACAGACTGTATAAAGAAGTGGACTAAGTGAGTGTAACGTCACCCACAGCATTTGTCTCGAGCCAAATGAAGCTCATCGAGGCTAGCAGTTATAGGAGTGAATTTGGAGTTTTTATATTTGAAATTCTGACAGCCAGTATCATAGCAACTAAAGAGCCAATCTGGAGCGAGGCTTTTGAAGGTAACACCCCTTCCCGCCTGCAGCGCTAGTTTAGCTGGGAGCGGGCGCTTAGCAACACTGTCAATCAAACCTGTTGCTAACCTCGGGGAAAGAAGGCGCCTGATTTGTCTGTTATTAATGTTCATATCTTGATTTATGGAGAAAATGGCGAAATAAAAACACCAGGATCATGTAGAGGGTTAATACGAACATTTAAGACCAAAATCACGAGTCTGACAGCAGCGGTTACAGATGAGGAGTGATAATTTTTCATTGTAAAGTGAATTGGAGCCAAAGTCGATGGAGCTGGAAGCACGCCCATGCTCACTTCCTATTTGGAACGTGGCGGCTTGCAGGTTGGCCATATCCATTTATATAAACAGTCTATACTCTCATCCCACAGCGTCTTACAGCTACACACGCAGCTCTTTCTTACGAGTTTGTAATCGATACATATTTCACAGTTGGATTTGGAAAGCACACTGTGGTCTGATTTTGTTACAAAGTACTTCTTGCAATTCACTTTACGGGGGAAAGAACAAAATGCTCAAATTTACAAGAGTTCTGTTGGATAATACAACTTTAAAGAAACAAAGATTTGAAGTGATATATATTTGAAAGTACTGATTGATCAATTCAAGGGAAAATATTGTGTCGTATTGCCCTGGTCTAGAGAATCCATTGTCCCGTCGTTTAACCCTAATCTGCTTCTTCTTTGTGTGTCTGTGCAGGACCAGTTTGAGAATCTAGACAAACACACACAGTGGGGCATCGACTTTTTGGAGCGCTATGCCAAATTTGTCAAAGAGCGACTGGAGATCGAGCAGAACTATGCCAAGCAGCTACGGTAAGAGCGGTGACTTAAAATGATTAAAATGATGAAGGCAGTTTTACTTTTGTTTCCTGGTTGGTGTGCTACTGATAAAGGAACAATCCAGAAACCGAATACATTTAAGGATATCAGTTTTTATTTTAAAAGTGTTGTTATAGTTTGTTTTTTATTGTATGTAATTAAATGTCCTATATTACACAAAATTGATTCTTGTGAGTTTTAAGTGATGTTATAATGTTGTTTCTCCTCAAAAACAGACCTGGAGTTGTGTTTTATTTCATTCACACATGTTTGAGTAACTCTATTATTAGTATGTCTACATCTCCAAAGCTCAAAATGCTCTGTTCCACCTTGTGATGTCATATAGTGGTAGTTTTCAAGTTAACAGCTCCTTTTACCTTTTGTTGCGTAGAGATTGGCAATTCCAGGACTGAAATTATCTCAATGATTCTAGTGAAGTTGTGTGGAGTTTAAAAACACAGTGGAGCGCTTCCTGTGTTACCTCATGACATCACAAGGTGGAACAGAGTGTGTGAAGTGAGAGAAGAACTCTAAATATGCAGGGTTTGTGTGTTAAATGTGTGAATGAAACAAAACTCCAGATGTGTTTGTGATGAGGAAAGAACATTATGACATATATTAGAAAATAGGGCCCTTTAACATCATGGCCGCTCGGAAAAACTGTCAATCTGTCCCAAAAATGTATAAATGCATGAAGCTGCCTACTCTGAGGATGTGTAAAATGACAACTACTACATTAAAATGAAGGTTTCAAATGTGACTGTTTTGCATTTTTGCTCAAACTGTGAATATAGTGGAACTATTTAAAACCAGTTCAGTCCCAGATGAGCCGATATCAAAGAGGGGAAATCCTCTCTGAATATGTAACACGCGCTGCAGGCTGCTGCTCTGATGAATGATCAAAGACACTGCACCTCTCTCTCCGTCTGTCGCCTCCCCCTCCCACCTTTCTCTCCTTCTCTCACTCACTCTCTCCTTCACACTATCTTTCTTTGTCTCTCTCCCTCGCACTCTTTCCTGCTCTCTCCCCCTCTCACTCTCTTCTGCCTCTCTTCTCTCTCTCTGTCCTTCAGACTATCTTCCTTCTTCCTTTCTTTGTCACTCTCACTCTCTCCTGCTCTCTCCCTGTCACTCTCTCTCCCGGTATCTCTCACTCTCTCCTCCTCTCCTGCTCTCTCTCACCTTCTCTTCATCTCTCTATCCTTCTCTCTCACCCCTCACTCTCTTTGTTTTCATCTCTTTCCCTCTCTAAATCACCCTCACTTTCTCCTTGTCTTTCTCTTTTCTCTCCCTTCTTCTATTCATCTCTCTCCTCTGCCTCCCCACTCCCTTCTTTTTCTCTCCCTCTCACTCTCTCTGTGCTCTCTTCCTCTCTTGTTCTCTTTCCCTCCCTTTTCTCTCTTCTTTCTCTTTACCCCTCATGCCCTCTTTCTTTTCTTTTCTCTCTTCATCTCTCTCTCCCCGTCATTCCCTCTTTCTCTCCCTTTTTCCCTACCTCTTCATGTCTTTGTCTTTCTCCCTTCACTCTCACGCTCCCCTCTTTCTCTCTTCCTCTCTCTCCTAATCTCTCTCCCACTTCCACCCCCACTCTCTTTTTTCTCTTTCTCTACACCTCTCTCTTCTTCTCTCTCTCATTCCCACCCCCCCTCAGTCTCTCCTCTCTCTCCCTCCTCCCACCCCTCACTCTTTTTTCTGTCCCCCTTTCCCTTTACCTCTCTCACAATTTCTGTTGTCTCTCTCTTCTCTCTCTCCATCCATCTCTCTCTCTTCCCTCTCTTCCTATCACCACTCGTGTGTGTAGTTCATTATAATTTCAGACAGGAATGCTTGTGATGTAGCTGTGGCGGGGGGCTGTACGCTCACAGTTAAATCGGACAGGAACACGCTTTGATGTTCCAATCTTTCATTCGTCTTTCATAATAAACACAAGTCGTCTTTATCTTTCCCTGTTTACCTGTCAACTTGAAATATGTTATTTTTAACCTCTCTATGGGCTTCCTTGTTTTCTAACAGGAACTTGGTAAAGAAATACTGCCCCAAGCGCTCCAAAGATGAGGAACCCAGGTACCGGTGTTATTTTTGTTGGTTTAATATTTGTTTAAAGAGGACACATTGTGCTTTTTCTGGTGTTTTGTTCAATACTATCACATATATATAATAATGATTTTACATTTTTTATTGTAGACAGCAGTATTGACCTAAAATGATGTAATTATAGAGCCTAAATTGTTCAAATAATGCAAGTAAGTGCAGAGCCATGAGCGTGGATAGGGAGTAGATGCAAACAGATATTTTATGATCACTCAAGCTTCAAATACAGAACAAGGTAGGATTCCCCAAACAAGTATCAAAATACATCTTTTAAATAGGTTAATGGAAAGGGAAAACCATTATAACATGTTTAAAAGTTCAAAAAAGTTGATTTAGTATAATGTGTCTTCTTTAAAATGTCTTAAGTCTACAGCACTGATTCACATATGTTTCTGACTGTTCGAATGGCACTTTCGGTTCAGGTTCACGGCATGTCTATCGTTTTACGCCATACTGAATGAGCTGAATGACTACGCAGGCCAGAGGGAGCTGGTCGCTGAGGAGATGGGCCACAAAGTGTATGGAGAGCTAATGAGGTACAGCCAGGACCTCAAGGCTGAGCGCAAACATGTAAGTGCATCCACTGTGCTATGTCCAGTCACACACACTGTAGAAGCAGGCCTATAGACAGAAGACAAAACTAAATTACTTAAAATAACACAACATTTTGGTCATCTATGTCTTAAAGGCCTTGTACCTGTTTTTTACTGTCTTAAAAATGTGAAAAACTGTTTGCAGAGGTCCAAACTTATTCCTCACTTTCCTAACATTCATAGCATCCTAACTATTCACCGCGATGGGTTTGCGGGCGGGAAGGAGCGTTACCTTCAGCAACCTCACTCCTGATTAGCTCTTTGGTTTTGCGCTTGGATTTCCAAATATGGCCCCGGTTGCAGATTAGCCGCTACAACTGTCCTATCAAACACTATGGGCGACTTCACAATCCCTTAGTCCACTTATATTATACAGCGCATGGTTTTTAACTCAACTAGCATGCTAACAGCGCACCAGCATTACTCCATGATTCGTCGTCAGTAAAAATGCTTTATAATTAGATCCAGACAGCACACAGCGGTCTCATTTTGACCCTAAGAGCTGCTTTTACAATAAATCTGTACTGGAGCAAACCAAATATTACATGAAAAAATCAGAGTCCCTTAAATCTTTATTTGGAAAATCTTCTTTCTGTTCTGAAATACTTGTGAATCTTTTATTAGTTTAGTAATTAAAGTTTTAGTTGACTTTCCAATATTAATGCTCCTAGACTCTGATCTGAATCTTTAGTAAATTATAAATCCTATCGAAGTTGAAATAGATTGGATCGTGTCTGTGTAATCCCTCAGTCATCCTGGTGTGATCCATAGCAAACAAATAACTCAAATCTGTCAACTGGACAAAAGGTTGTAGGAGTAAAGATGTTTCACTACTCATTCAATCCGCTTCTTCAGTTTTGATTAGATTACTGATGGACACTGCCTTATATTCAGATAGATACAAGATACATATATATTTAGCTATAGATATAGAGATAGATTTAGATATAGATTGGATCGTAAAACAGCAAAACCGCTCAGTACTAATGCAGTTATAGTTGACTCCACACATCGTACAGTACTTGTCAGCATTCTGTTTTATTGGCAATCTGTGAGCTCCCATAAATGTCAGTTTTACTTTTAGTGCTTGTATTTTTAGTTGTTTTTTATGGTGTATGTGCATAATATGAACGTGTGGTCATGTCCTTTCAGCATCTGCAGGAGGGCCGGAAGGCTCAGCAGTACTTGGACCAGTGCTGGAAACAGATGGACAGTGTGAGTGTGAAGGGGGTGGACTGTTTTCGCTGCAAATATTTAGTGATTTTGACATTCACATTCTAGCTGCATGTATTTTACAGTAATATCTGGACTATGAATCCACCAATCATTTCCACACCGAGGTTCAATTCAAGTTTATTTATATAGCGCAACATCAGCTGACCAAAGTGCTTCACATAAAAGTCAATAAAATACAAATATACAGATAACATGATACATAGGAAAAGAACAATAAAACCCCAAGATATCCTGTCTAGCTGGTATTAAATGCCAGGGAGAAGAAGTAGATTTTCAGGCTAAACGCTGAGCAGATCTGACAGGCAGAGGGAGGCTGTTCCATGGTCTTGGCGCTGTCACAGAAAAGGCTCTGTCATCTCTGGTCTTGAGTTTGGCTTTGGGCACAGCAGCAGGAGCTGGTCAGTTGACCTCAGAGCTCTGGGTGGAGTAAGGGCTGCAGTAACTCCCTAAAATAAAGTGGCCCCATAGCATGCAGACATTTAAGCACAATAACATTTTGAATTGGACCCGATATGAAATGGGTAGCTGCAGGTTACACAGCACAGACGTGATTAATAGATACTCGTTTGAACAAGTTTCAGTACTGAAAAGAAATCACAAAATCACAAAATTGGACCTTTCCTGAATAATTTTAAAATGGACTAGTACAAGACCACATGCTAATATTAAACAAACGTCTATAATGTGTTGAAAATTACATTCCATTGTCCAAAAGGTTTGTGGTATCAACTAATGAGCTTTTTCTTTAGTATAAAAAATGAGCAGCTTAAGATTTTCACATAAAAAAAAAATCTGATACAGGTTCTGTGTATGTACGTAGTTGCTTCTCTTTCATTCCCTTTTCCTTGAGCACATTTTTACACCCGTCCTTCAAAAAGTATTTTACCTTCATCAAACATCTCTGGCTCTTCAATGTCTCTGATCAGCAATTCCATGTGTTCTCTCCTGATGTAACTGGAGAGAACACATGGAACATTACAATAAACTAAGATTAGATAAGATGATCCTTTATTGTTTTCCAATGGGAGAAACTTGTCTTCTAACAAAGGGTCACACACTTTAACACAAAGAAAACACATAACTTGCAGTATAAAGGTGCAATGTGTTTCTTTACTAGTGAATGATCTACCACCGTGGAGATGTTTGAGTTTTGCCTGGATTGTTCCAAATTATACCATTAAACCTATCAATCTTGTATTTATTTTATCATGGGTGTTTCTTCTACTCAAAAATACCTAGAAAAGCATGCATTCTTACTGTTAGCAGGGTCACAGCTCCACAGATCTGACCTGTAATTTGGCCAGATGTCATCAACCACTTCTCTGCATGGTGGTAGAGAAGTTTAATGCCATACTGTGGAACATTAACTTGTACAATAATGCTTAGCCACCTTCAAGGCATTTACATCAAAGAACCACTCACCCATTCACACACCAGTGTACACAGTGTCTTGCCCAAGGACAAAGACACAATGGCCATAGGAGCTAGAATCATGCCGCCAAACTACCAATGTTGTTGAGAGCAGGATTTAAACCGCCAACCTTCGGATCAGTGGACAAACACCCTACCAGCTGAGCTACTGTCGCCTCTTTTAGTTGGATAAAGTGTCTTAGATGCAGTTGATCAGTGATGCTTGGCGCAGAAACACTGTTGATCGTTAGGCGTAGGTCCCATCACATCCGTTTAAGTGTGTGGTCTGCATGGTTCCGTGAGTGACTACCTTGTGACTGGACTGTAATGCCTCAAGTATTCACAATTCACTGCAATTACTTCACTGTTAATGTTGTCCAGATGGGCTGGAGGGAAGTAAAACATATCTTTGTCTGACTCATCTTTAGCTGTGCTTTTTATATAATGTCTAGAATGGTACTGTACTAATAAGGAAAAAGTTTATACCTTATACAATTTCAAAGTCATAATCAATCATTTTTATAGTGGAATGTAATTTCTGATACAAAATAATAGTTTCTTCAATATTACCATGTGGTCTTACACTAGTTTTGGTCAAGACTAATCTAAAAACATGAAAGCTCTTACTTGACTCTATTTATGTGTTTTGTTAGTATCGATACCTCTTCAAACTAGTAGCTGTATTTAATACTAGTTCTTAGTATTGATCATTATCTGGGTTGCAATTTGCTCGGTCCACAGTAGCGCCCGGCAACCTCACTGTTAGTGTCGCTACTTCCTGTCCAATTAAATCTCTATTGGGCTTTTGTAGAGTCACGCTATTTAAAGATGGAGGCAGGTTAGTCTTTATGTTAATTTGTTTGAATTTTTGTAGTTTATGTATTTTTTATTTTCTGATTTTAATACAAGTGACTGTTAGCTTTGAGGCACAATAAGCTAGCTAGCGTGCCACCATGCACAGAGCTTATTATTTGACTTTCAGTATTGATACCTCTTTAAACGAGTATCTATATTTAGTACTAGTTTTTAGCATTCATCATTATCTGGGTGTCAGTTTTTATTCTTTTTATTTCACAATCCTGGACTTAAATACTCTAAAACTAAAATAACTTGCTCTTTTGTACTTTTTAGAGCAAAAAGAAATTTGAACGAGAATGCAGAGAAGCTGAGAAATCCCAGGTGACCTTTGAGAGATTAGATAACGACATCAATGCCACAAAATCTGAAGTGGAAAAGGTGAGTAACTTTTATGAATTATGCTTTAAATAAACAATGACCTGGTTTGACTTTTGCCTGTTGTGAAATTCGAACATAAACATCTTTTAGCGTTTGAGAGTGGCCCAGCGGTTTGCAGAAGGTCAGTGCCACATAATTGATGCTTCTGAAATTACACTGTGTCGTCTTTTCCCAATGGTTGGTGTATAATTAAACTTACTGGTTACGCTTTTGAGGAAAATACAGTTATCCAAAGATAGGTAGCACCATATAAGGCTTGTTTTGAAATGAGGTAATGCGAGAGTTTTATATAACTACCCATTTATAGCCTTTTCTGACACAATTATGCATAACACTGTTTTGTTTGGTAACTTTGAGAGTCTAGAAGAAAAAAAACAAAACATTGATTTAATATTGTGAATGTGATGTGAATTCCCAGGCCAAAAGTCAGTACTACCTTCGGACACACATGGCGGATGAGAGCAAGAATGAGTACGCAGCACAACTTCAGAACTTCAACGCCGAGCAGTGGAAACATTTCAACAACGCAATACCACACATCTTCAAGGTACAAGATGGGTTCAGTTAAAGATCACATATTATGCTATTTTCTCATCTATGTTAGAATGTTGTTTCCTCATGACAAACCTACCTGAATTTGTGGTTTTAACACACAAACCCTGCATATTTGCATTGAGTTCTTCTCTCAAAGGGAAAACATTGTGTTCCACCTTGTGATGTCATGTGGTAAAACAGGAAGTGGTTCACAGTGTTTTTAAAACCCTTTAAGGACTGAGCTCACTATAGATCAGTGCTGCTCACCTAGACTTTTATTCTTTTTGTATCCATAAAAATCATGTTGAAGGAAGTATCAGAATATACAGCATTTTTTCACACAACTACCTCAACTTTACAATATCCATTTGTTCTTTTTATTTGATGCATTGAATAAGCGACTGGGAAAATCCCAGCGGCTCCTGCCTCTCATTCATCATCTTCGAGGGACAACAGAGGCAGATTACTGTAATGACGGTAAAATATCTAAAGAGTCTCATGCCTCTGCTTTGAGATGCCGTTTGAATTTATGCTCATGAAGCACAGTTGGTTGCAGAGTTACAGTAATAAAAAGTCTGCAACCGCGAGTCTATCGGCCACGATAGCACCCGACGCTAAAGTGTTAAACTCCATACACCTTGACTAGAATCATTTGGATAATTTCCGCCCTGAATTGCTCCCAATCTACTGAAAGGGGCAATTCCAGGGTTAGTAGAGAAACTTGAAAACTACCACTACATGACATCACAAGGTGGAACAGAGTATTTGAGCTTTGCAGATATAGACAGACAAAACATAAAGGATTATTCAAATGTGTGAATGAAACAAAACACAACTCCAGGTCTGTTTTTGAAGAAGTAACAACATTAAATCTCACAAGTATCAGTTTTGCATAACATAGGACCTTTAACAGTTAAAACATAATACTGGATATGACGGCAGTAAACAGCTGAGCCATAGTAACCGCAGTGTCTTTTCTAAGAGTAGTAGCAAGTAGTAACATGTTTCTGTTTATAAAAGTAGGGCGCAACATAGTTGTGTGATTTTTCCTCAGTCTGTGAATGTAAGCCACTGGCAAAGTAAAAATACAGTACTTTACTACTTTTACTTCATGTTGTTGAACGTTTTACTTGTGCATTGGGCTGGGCAATTAATAACATTTTAATAGACTTGACATCCCATCATTTTACATGGTCAGTGTAGTTTTTTTTAATCTAGAGGTTTACAGCCAGTCTTCCGTCAGTGAAAGCATGTGGTTTGGAGCAGAGAGCTTGGACTTTGGGGGAATGCTCTATTAATAAAACACAAGATTAATTTTGTTGCCATAATACACAGCCCTATTTGACATGTTCCTCCAAGTGTTTACCGTTGCACCCTGTCAGGCTTAAGTAAGCTTGTGTTCCTCTAAAACGAAGAGACTAAAGGTTTCTGTTAACACTGTGTCTGCTCAACAGGAGAATGTTAAGAGAGTAAACATGTATCCTGTGCTCAGGTCTCTGGCTCCTGTGGCTCAGAGACTTTAAAGCAGCTCAGTGTGAACAAGTCTCTCTATGAACCAAAGAACATCTCCCACATGTTAGAGCCACATGAACCATCTCACACTCTGAGGACTGAACCAGGACTGAACCAGGTCTAAACCAGGACTAAACCAGGTCTAAACCAGGTCTAAACCAGGTCTAAACCAGGGCTAGACCAGGGCTAGACCAGGGCTAAACCAGGGCTAAACCAGGACTAAACCAGGACTAAACCAGGACTAAACCAGGACTAAACCAGGACTAAACCAGGATTAACCAGGATTAAACATGCGGAATCAACGTTTCAGTTTAACACAGCTTAAACCTGGACCAGTCTTCCTGAAGATGTGAGACTGGCCTCGACTTTGACAATGTTTAAATCCAGACTCTAAACTGTTCTGTTTAGCTGTGCATATGACTGAAAGAGTTTTATTGTTCTTCTTCTCTTTTAATGTTAATTTTATGATGATTATTTATGTTTTGATTTGTTGGTACTGTGATTTTAATGTCTTTCTTATTCTGTAAAGCACTTTGAATTACTTTGGGTACAAATTGTGCTGTACAAATAAACTTGCCTTGTCTAAACAATCATATTTTTGTCTGCACAGAATCTCCAGGACATGGACGAGCGGAGGACGGTGAAGCTGGGCGAGACCTACAGGAGTTTTGCAGAAGCAGAGAGAAGAGTCATTCCCATCGTTTCCAAATGTTTAGAGGGAATGGTGTCAGCCGCCAAAGCTGTAGATGAAAGAAAAGTAAGTAGGGAAGAGGGAGTATTTTATTTCTACGGGGTATCAGCTGCTAACACATCAAATATTCAGAGCACCATGTTAGTTTTTATTGTTTTGAAAATGCTAAATTCAACGAAAACGGCGTATTAACATGTTTTATAAGTTTCACTTTCGTTTTTGACGCTCGGAGTCAAAAGTCACCCCCCCTTCACTTGCTATCCCATTACAATTGGTGTTAATGAGACTACTGCACATCACATCAGGTTGTGAAGCTGTAGTGTTTTGTTTTGTATCATGTTTTTGTATATTTATGGAGAATTGTCATGTGGGAGCATGGGTGATGTGGGCTTGTGGGTGGAGTTTTGGACAAATCTTACAGCTAACCGTAAGTAGGGTTCGAATAGGGCCCAGGACAGATTGCTAAATTACTCAAACATGCATGGATGACATTTAAAAACACTTCAGGTATGTTTTTAATTAGGGAACAACATTGTAAAAAGCTCCAAAAAGTCGATTTTACATAATACCCCCGCTTTAACATAGACCAAGAACATGATATTTTCTAGAAATGGATGCTGATTTATACAGTCCTAGTAAAAAATATGCATTAAGCATCCATCTGTGTAACTTTTTCTGGTGGAGGGTTTACCACCTGCTAGTCTCCATGGAGATGTTATTGCTTTGCCAGGAGTATTCCACAGTATGGCATTAAACTGTCTGTCTTACAGTTGGTTTTATTGTTAAAATATCTTGAAAAACATGCATTCTTATAGTGAACATGGCTGCCACTCCAGAGATCTGACTTGTAATAGCCTGGTAGTGGAGATAGAGGTTAGGTTAAATGGCATACTGCGGAACATTCCAGGGAAAGCAAAAATGTTTGGAGGCCAGACGTTTCTACATAACATAATACATTTTACTTCCTTTTTCCTCAGGACTCAGTTATTGTAGTGGAATCCTTTAAGTCGGGCTTCGAACCTCCTGGCGACTTCCCTTTTGAGGACTTCAGTCAGACCTTGAACAGGTCAAGCTCCGACGCAACGATCACCTCCACCCCCCGAGGAGACAGAGAGGTCACCCCGGGGTCACGGCCTGACCCCAGACACGTGAACAGAACCAAAAACAAACTATGGCCTTTTGGCACCAAGAAACCCAAGGTACAAAATAGACACGCTCTACACACTGTAGTTATCAAATGTACGCCTTTAAACCCATCTCAGAACAATATATGAACTTGTGTGTTATCTGTGTTAGGTTAGATTATGTTAGATGCCTACTAGTTTACATTTGTTTTGTCTTGATTCGTTATCTGAACTATACAGACTCTACAAAAGCTATCACAAAGAAATATTGAAATCAGAGTGGCAAAATTAGAAGATACACTTGTAATTTGTGTTAATAGTGTAGTTTATTAGTAAATATTCTCTACATAGAAGCCTTCAGTCAGTATCATAGACTGTATACATAAATGGACATAGCTAACCTGCTAGCCGCCGCGTTCCAAAGAGGAAGTGAGCATGGGCGCGCTTCTGGCTCCATCGACTTTAAAATGTTTGTATTAACCCACCTTATGTGATCCTGATATTTTTATTTTGCTGTTATGTCCGTGAATCAAGATATGAACATTAATAACAGACAAATCAGCGCCTTCTTTCCCCGAGGTCGCTTCAAGTAGTGTTAGCAACAGGTTTGATTGACAGCATTGGTAAGCACTCACTCCCTGCTAAACTAGCGATGCAAACTGCAAGGGGCGTTACCTTCAAAAGCCTCGCTCCTGATTGGCTCTTTGGTTACTATGACACTCGCGGTTGGATTCCAAATAGGCAAATCGTCTCCAAATTGGCCCCTGTAACTGTTAGCCTCAATGAGCTCCTTTTGACTGGAGCGAACGCTGTGGGTGACATTACACTCACTTAGTCCACTTCTTTATACAGTCTATTTGAAGGCCTCAGTTGACAATAGAAATAGTAGTCTACTGAGTTGATTAATATAAAGAATCGCAGACTGGTTCACTACTGTAATAATCATGACTGACCTAATGATTCGTCATCTTTCTATTTTTGTAATGATACTAATAGCTCTTTCATAGATGATGCGTTTAGCGTTTACCACCTTCCCTCTGTCTACACCGGTCTTTCCATATCTGGACCTTGCCCCTTGTGAGCTAATCATTAATCATTAGGTTAGCGTCATATCCTGCCGCAGGCGATTAGGAACTGTGCCACAGACAGGGTGTGGGTGTTTGCTTTCTCTGTGACTTTAATTGTTTAGTATGTTGTTTAACACAACCGAAACACCTTTATATTTTACACACATTACTCAACATATTACTTTGTAGGTCAAGAGGGAGAAACCAGGCTTCATTCACCCAGTTAAAGAGGGTTTTAGTTGAAAATGTACATGGTTAAGGCATCAATTAATGGCTTATTAAACCTAGGGAAGCCTATTTGAGTTTTTGTGGAAATAAATTTTGTGACATTATAATCGTAGAATCCATTTGTGAGAACAAGGGCCAAGTTAAATATATTTAAATACTTACCTTCTCCTTTCACTATTTGAAAATTAGCTTTAAAGAAGACCCATTGTGCTTGTGTCTGCTAGAGAGTTATAATCTGACACCCGTAGATCATTATGTTATAATTTGGTCATTTTAAATCCCAATATTCATGTAAACTGACTCGATAAAAGAAACAAGTCTGCTGACATCTGTGTAAAGTGGGATGTCAGCAGCTCCCATTGGACACCCAGAAAACGGCATCACAACAAAGAGCCATGGAGCTGTCAGCCCTTCTATGAATAGCTGCACATCACATTAGCGAGTAGTAGATATAAAAAAATTGGTACCGAAATGACAACGCGACGGTGCTGAATCCTATTTGGATCACCTATTGAGAAAATAAAATTGAAGGGTGAAGTAAGTAGAGCAGTGGGTGTGAAGCGATGATGGTTAAACCAGGGATTGATCAGCAAAATTGCTTGAAATTATTTAAAGATTACTCAAACATGCACAAATCACCCCAAAAATTACTTTGAGAGGGTAAATGAGAAGTACATTTTGCATAATAGGTCTGCTTTAAAGAGTAGGAATGGGACGAAACACAATTCCAGCTAGATGAGATATGAGATTCCATCAGAATGAGACAAGACAAAATTTTGACACAAGTTGTAATAAATAAATTGAGCCCAGTTCACAATTTTTATGCATTTTGTTTAATATTTTTGCTGACAATGTCGTTTTATCAATGCATTTTGAAACTACAGCTTCTCTAGGAGGTGTATCTCACTAACACTTTACATTTGGATAGGACAAAAAGGGTTAACACACAACACAAAAATCTCAGGATACCTTGTGGCACAAGATCTTGTCCCATTCATTAAAGAAGGTAGTTTTGTTTGGATATTGTTAAGACACTGGATTATAGCCTTAGTTTTATAGTAATTTGTGAGCTATCTTTGAGTGATATTCCAAGATTATTCCATGTTGACCTGTGGCTTTGTCGTCTCTTCCCGCTTCCCACCAGTTCACCCCTCCCCCTCCTCCCCAGTTGTCATCCACCCGTGGCCGACAACCCTCCAACCTTTTCCCTTCACCCCGCTTCAACACAGATCTAGTGAGCCACTATCTGTCAGAGATAAAGACTACAGTACCCAGAATCCCTCAGAATTTGAAGTCCCTGAAGAGAGGGGTGAGACAGGGAGAGGTGTGTTATAGTTGGACAGGTTAAAAGCATCTTGTAAGACTTCTTTAAAGGCCTTTGCAAGTTCTGAAACATTATATTGACTTGTATACATTTTTTTCAGTTTAATTTTTACTATTTTTATTTTTTTCGAATTGAATTATCAGCTTTTTTTTTTTTCACAAAAATTTCACAAGCAAAAATTCTGCTTTGGCGATTTTGTGCACTTATATCGACAGTGTAAAACCAACATTAAAACATTATTAAAGTGAATAAGACCCAGAAACTTGCATAGGCTCTTCCCTAGTCTTTTCCCAATTTTCCCTTACTTTTGTATGATTCTGCTTTTCCTTATTAGACAAATATTTCCAACAATCACATCTGGGAGGATCCTGCTGATTGCTGGTGTGCGTGAGGTTGGATGGGTTCTTCATGCTTTCTGTTTGCAGTGATATTTGCTGTGTGGTGTGAACGTTAACAGCTTAGCGTGATATGGGTTTCCTGCCTTCAACGGTTTAACGTGAATTTGAAAGATAACACACAACTGAAGTCTGTAAGCTGCAGTTGGCTGATTCAGTGCCTATTAAAAGTGACCAAGATAAAGGTTGCCTGGTCTCTCTCAGTATTTTTTATGCAGATTGATACGAGTCTGGTGCCCATGTTTTTTGTTGCGTCTCAAGCCTGGTCAGACGTGATCGTCCAATCAGATTTTTTTCCCAGTGACACGTGTGAAACAAAGGAGCCCATTGGTCACCTATGGTTTACAAATAAGATCAAATTTATTTCATCTCAAATTAACAGTTTAGTGCTGTGTTCATTGACTCTCCAGAAATCCACCATGTTTTTCAGCCCCCTGTGATATTTTTTTTTTCCGTTTAGTTTTTCCAATATGAACGGACCATGCCTGTCCCTGATTGGCTAATCCACCTGTCAATCACACCCATTTGAAAACAGGGGGATTGATCAGTGACCAGACTCACATTTTTGTTAAGTATTAAAGAAGTGTGTAATCTGAATCCCAGGCAAAGTTAAAGATGCAATATGCAACTTTTTAGAGAAGGATCTGCCACTTGCTGCTCTCCATGGAGATGCCATTGCTTTGCTTGAAATGTAAATATATCTTAAACATACAATGAAAAACACGCATTCTTTCTGTAAGCAGACGAGGCTCACCTCTCCACAGATTTGACCTGTAACTAGCCCTGGTGGCATCATCTGCGTGTCGCTATGAAGCTTGTTATTATTATTGATGCCAAACTGTGGAAAATTCTAAGCAAAGCAATAACATCTCCATTTAGACTAACAGATTGCATACCCTCCACTAGAAAAGTTACATAGTGCACCTTTAAGCCTGTGTGAAGTGTACTACACACTGTCAGTTGTTCCAAGTTAACTGTACTGTGTCATCCCAGCTCACACTTCCTCTTTTTTGACTTCTACTTTTCCATCTCATCAGCACCGGCATATACACGTGTCAATTTGTAGAGTATGCTATTCAAATACTGGTTTTATGGGCACTGAATCTATATTTTTAACCCTATGCTTGTGTAAATGTACAAGTATTGATCAAATAATGAATACTTACAAGTACCTCTCAGCTGTTGTGGAGTGTGGATCTGTTTAACTTGTATGTGCTACTGGTTTGAGGCTGAACACTAAACCAGTAGTAAACAGTAAACTGGCTCTATACTGACATTAACCCGCTTACTGTTCTTTCTCTTGTAATGATTGACATGTTGCATCTCAGTGGTCAGTGAAGATGGTAAGTATGTACAGTGTGTATAGAGTGTAGTACCAAGAAGACCTAGCAGTGTCCTCTGTAGGTCTCCCGTGTTGTCTAACCTTACCCTGTGTTAGGACTCCTGTAGAAGTCCCATTAGCAGATGTAGTATTATAGGAATCACTATAATGAGATAATTCAGTCCCTCCTAGAAAGCAAAATACCTCTCCCAATGTGTCCAAAAAACATAAAAATGTGAATGCTGGTATATTATGTTGGGGAAATTATATAGAAAATGGTTTATCATCATCATCTTAAAACATAAAGATACATTGTGTAACTTTTTGAAGAGTCTGCCACTGTTTTTCAATGTATTTGTTGAGTGTTCATCCACTGATCCCAAAGTTGGCGGTTCAAATCCCGCTCTTGACATAAAAAAACAAAATATCACTGGTTGAGTGGTCAGATCCACTGACCCACAGGTTGGCACAAATGAATGCTGTTGTTGTGTCCTTGGGCTAGACACTTAATCCACCTCGCCCCCAGTGTCTGTATGCACTGGTGTGGTAATGTGTGTGTGAATGTGTGTGTGTGAATGGGTGAGTGGTTCCTTGATGCAAAGCGCTTAAAGTAGAAAAGCGTTATATAAAAATTTGACCATTCACCATACCATTCAAGTCTAATGCCATATCGTGGAACATTCATGGCAAAGGAAAACCTAGGCCTGAACGATTATGCAAAATATGACTTAGACATAGTTCACTCTTAGCGTAGTTCTATAGACCTAGCTAACAAACAAGCAGGTGTGTTAGCTTGAGTGTCGTTAGCGCCTCCTTCAGACAGATATAAGGCAGTGTCCAGCAGTAATCTGACCAGAACTGAAGAAGCAGCCAAATGTCTTTACTTTAAAACTTTTGTCCACTTACAGAATTAAATTTTCTTTCACTATGGATCACACCTGGACAACTGAGGGTTTACACAGACATTCAGGTCAAAGCAATAGCCTAACAGCAGCCAGACAAGCAGGTGGTGGACCCTTCATTTGAAAAAGTTACACAAATTTGAATTTCTCTCCAACAACCAGCATTCATGTTTTGTCTTCAGGTTATTTCTAATCTGTTTTTATTATAACTGCCCTTAGTGGAGCATAGTCAACTATAAAGCCTCCAAATCCCCTTTTTCAAATATATTTAATTCCACACTGCGGTTTTGTTTGTATAAGCAAGTTTCATTATCTGCCTCATTTCTGATCTGTTATAATGCGGTTTCCTCAACGCCAGCAAACCCAGAGTTGTGTTTTGTTTCATTCACAAACACTGTATATTTAGGCTATTTAGTTCTTCTCTCAAACAGAAAAAACTCTGTTCCTCCTTGTGATGTCATGTGGTAATACAGGAAGTGCTCCACAGTGTTTTAAACTCCATGCACCTTCATTAGAATAATTTGGATGATTTCAGCCCTGGAATTGCCAATCTCTACTGAACTAAAGGTAAAATGTTTCTGTTAACTTGAAAACTACCACTGCATGACATCACAAGGTGGAACAGAGCATTTTGAGCTTGGGAAATGTAGGCAGACTAATAATAAAGTGCTTCTCAAATGTGTGTGAATGAAACAAAACACATCTCCAGGTACGTTCTATCATGGCTTTAAGCTCAGGAACATTTCGTGCAATATGGGACCTTTAAGTATAGCTTTCCAGACTGCTAATATTAGGGTTGGAATATCTAGGAAAACAGTACAATATGATCTTGTGTGTTTGTGCCAGGGCCCACCCCCAGAGGATTTCAGCCATTTACCCCCTGAACAGAGGAGGAAGAGGCTGCAGCAGAGGATAGATGAACTACAGAAAGAACTACAGAAAGAAGTGGATCAGAGGTAGTTCTTTAAAGGCTTCTACTCCACAATATGATCATTATCTGATGTCTGGGGTTATTGGATTAATGAAATGTGTGAAATGTTATGTGAAGTGATGTGAGTAATATGATTTCTTTCTGATTGTGCATTTTTTTTTTTGCATTTATTTCATTTATCTTTGTTTATATAGGGAGAGCCCGATGAGAGTACTCAGACTCTGTTAAAATAAACACAACACATAACTGCATAGGGTCATTTAAAACATTAAAAACAGGAGCAGGTGTGAGTATAAATGTTTATCTCCAGATTATTAAAGTGCATGTGTGGCACCAGTTCAGTTTTGCATATCCTTGAAATATATTCCATTTTTGGGAAGGAAAATAACCACTAATGCACTAACAATCTGGTGACAAACATTTATACTCACACCTGCTCCTGTTTTTAATGTTTTAAATGGATCTATGCAGTTGTGTGTTTCATCTGTTTTTTGTTTGTATTGTTCTGTATTTTAACAAGGCACTGATGAAAAATAGTCTGGTACTTTCACTGGGCTCTCCTTGTATAAATAAAGATGAAAAAATTTGCTCTACAAATAAACTGGCCTCATGTTCTTCCAGAGAGGCCCTGAACAAGATGAAGGACGTGTACGGAAAGAATCACAAGTTGGGTGATCCCAGCAGCCTGGAGCCCAAGATCTCAGAAACTATTTGTAACATGGAGAAGCTGCGATCGGAAATACACAGACATGAGGTTAGAAAGTATTTTAAATTATAACAAAGGACCAGTGGAAGAAAGCAGAACTTGAAATCAGCATTGCCGTTGTGTTACTATCTGTATGTTGTTTCTACTGAAGTGCTTACAGCGCCGCCTTGTGGCCAAAATCAGCAAACATTCAGTTTGTTTATGCATAGTTTTATTATTTTTATTTGGTAAAGTTTTGTATATTGATGTTTTAGGGATGTCTCAATATAAAATGATAGTTTTTTGATTATTTTAGCGATTGACTTAACCAAACACTGAAATCTTCACTTCCTTTTGCTAATACTGTCTTACCATTATGTGACAAAGCCATGTGGCGACAGTTAGAAGAGCTTTTAACTATTGATCCAAAGGTTGGTGGTTCAAGTCCCGCTCTCGACCTCAGATCCACTAACTCACAGGTTGGTGCGATTGCAGCTCCCACAGATGAATGCTGTCGTTATGTCCTTGGGCAAGACACTTGACCCTCCTCGTCCCCAGGGTCCTCTGTGCACTGATGGCTGGCGTGAGCGGTTCCTTAATGTAAAGCGCTTGCCTCAAAGGTGGAAAAGCGCTATATATAAAAATCTGACCCTTTACCATGTATCAAAAAAAATGTGGCGTCAACAGACAAAAAGCACTTTAGGTTTACTTTTTTTGGTGTATAGACATAATTTATTCTTACAATTACTGTTTTTTAGCTTTTGTGATGATTTTGTGAGCTGTATAATTATGATTTTCAGTTTAATCAAATATGGTTGACATCTCTCATCCCTGTGTACAGACCTGGTTGGCTGAAGTTGAGGGGAAGCAGGGCAGAGGAGACAGACGACACAGCGCTGACAACCACCATCACGCACCTCCAGGAAGAGAGAGGTACGACTGTAATTCGCACACACACAAGTTAGTTATATTTTAGATTTGTTTTGTTAGGTTCAGTTTGTTGTTAAGGCTGTAAGATTAGTTGCAATTGAATCAAAATCACCATATGAATTGTCGTACTTGTCGCAAATGACAAAATCTACAATTATTAATTAAAGCAGACCTATTATTTCAGAGCTTTTAACCATATTAAAGCTGTTTCCCCTTCATCATATACCCATCCGAAGTTGTTTTTGGAGTGATTCGTGCATGTTTGAGGAATCTTGAATTGCTTATTTTCAACATGCCATATTGCTGATCAATCCCTGTTTTCATTGCCACACCTCTTACTTTGTTCTCCAATTTTATTTTCTTAATTAATGATATCTTTGTTTCTTTTATGAAGTTGTTTTAGGTTAATATTGCAATTTAACATGTGAAAATTACAACATAATGATCCACTTTTTTAACATGATTTCCTTTGCAAACAACAAAACCTCATTTGTTTAGCTAGTGTGTAGCTAGTTGAGCCTGAATTTGTAACAGAAGTACTGCCCTGCATTAACATTGTTTTTCTTCTCTCCAGTCCCGAGGGAAGTTACACAGACGACACGAGTCAGGAGCACAGCACCCCTCATCACCGCTCCCACCCCCCACCCTCAGGACACAGACCCCCGGACAACGCTCACGAGTCTGACGACGAGTTTGACGATGACGACCCCCTGCCTGTCATCGGACACTGCAAAGCTCTTTACTCATATGATGGTAAGAAGAGGGCAATAACACAATACAATACAACTGTTTGGCTAAAATGTGCTGTATTTAGAGGTGAGGGATGGATCTATAGAAAAATGGACAATGTCGCTATTGATACTTTTTTGTGCCATCTTGCTGGGGTGTTCTACATGTATCTCTATGGTGGGATGTTTAGCATTTACCATGGTGACACAATGCACACATTAGGAAATACTGCCGTCGTCTGAAAAGTTTAGCACAAAACACAAAATGGATTAAAACACAAATTTTCAGAAGCCTGTGATCAATACAAGCATTCATGGTCCTGTTTACACGTTTAATTTTTAACAAAACCGGTGAGTGTTGATTACCGAAAAGCTGTTGGCTAATGCTAGCTAACTTGTGGCTAATTTTATGTGTGAAAGACTTGATTAACTGCACAAACCAGCTCGCCTGTTACAGTTCCAACCAAGTCAGTTTTCTGTGGTGAGATTAAAACAAAGCTCAGATTAAAGAGCTTCAGACAGAACATGCCTACAGTTAGCGTCACACCCTCGGGGAATGTTGATGACATCCCCTGCAAAGTATCAATTGTTGCTTTGGAGATAATCGAAACGTGAATATTGTGAGTATTTCATCTTTAATTAAACTAATCAGTAATCCTTCAAATTGGAGTGTGATGTTTTGTTTGTGGTTAAAAGTGCATTATGTAACTTTTCTAGTGGATGTTTTGCCTCCTGTGCTTTGCCTTGAATGTTCCACAGTATGGCATTAACCTTACCTATCTTGCATTTTTCAGCTACATGTGTTTTTATTGCTCCAAATACCTAGAGAAACATGTGTTCTGGTTATGACTGGGCTTGCCTTTCCACAAATCTGACTTGTAACATGTCCCCTGTTTGTCTACATGAATATAGATAATAATGATAATGTTGTACTGTGAAATATTCCATGTAAAGCAATAACATCTCCATGGAGACAAGCAGATGGTGAAAGATCATGCTAAAAAACGTATATATTCCACCTTTAATTTTGTGCCTCATATTTACAGGCAGATTTTAACTTATTTCTGATTGGCTGCTGATCTGGTTGCTGATCTAAATTCACTTAATATATTTTATTACGTTTTGGGGAAGCACCAATCCAGCCTTTTCAGTTCCTTTCGGTGTCTGCCAAACCGGATATTAACCACTACCAAAGCAGAGACTGAAAACAGCATTTATTTCCTTAAAATAAAACAGAACTGATGCAAATGTTTTATGTAGCTGTTATTTATCTCCCAAGTAACTACAGAACTACTTTGTATAAATAAAAATTCAAACATTATGAGACTGTCTTGACCAAATACAACCAGTAAGTCGTTTTATTACAACAATTATATTTTTTTCATGGCCGACGCTGATAGTTTACAATCCAGAGGAGCTGTTGACTGATGAGCTCTGCCGATATTTTTTGGGCCGATATGTAGGTCAGATTTTGACAATTTTCCCCAAATCTAATAATCCACAACCTTGTTTTACTACAAACTGAATAAGAGAGCAGTGTAGTCTAAAGAAGGAACTGCAAAAATTGGATAGTGTTCAAATAAAGCTTTATGTGTGTAGTTTTCATGCATATTTAAACAGCGGGTTGGGCCAAAAAACAAAAAAAAATCAGCTTCTGCTAGAGATTTAAGCTGATAGGCTGAAAAGTTCATCTTTAATTTATATGTACAACCGGGATATTGGCTGAACTAATGTTTGCAAGCTGATATCGAGCAACTTTTTCAGTGTCATCGCCGATATCAGATACCATTATCAGAACATGCATCCCTGTTACATTTTTCCTTTTTGTTTTCCAGGTCAGGACGAGGGGACGCTAGTGATGGCTGAAGATGAGGTGAGGAAAAGTGAACTGAAATTAAATCAGCCACAGATGACCAAATTCTTATAAAACCTTTCCGTCCCGTTAAAGGTGCTGTACGTGATCGAGCAGGACAAAGGCGATGGCTGGACTCGAGCGCGGAAGCAGAGTGGAGAGGAGGGTTACGTCCCCACCACTTATGTAGACATCACCATGGAGAAGAACTGTAAAGGTGCTGTTACCTACATCTGACCCTGTCCTCACCCCTGTCCTATCACAACCCCCTCCCCCAAACAGACTGTACTCATCTGCTGCATGGACACATCACTCGGCCCTCTCTTCCTCTGCATAACCTCTCCACCTGTTTCTATCTCTCATTGTGTCTCATTCGTCTTCCATCATGTAAGAGGTGAGTGTCATGTTCAGTGTGTGTTTGTAAAGAGGTTTCTACTGCTGTTTGAGCCCCATGAGTTTAGACTGTCCCAGAGTCGCACAACCAAAATTACAATATGTGACATCAGGAGAACATGAGAAGGTGTAGTGATAATTAAAAGTGCTTAAAGAAACCATATTACAATATTTTCTGATCTATGATTCTAATTCTAATGTTGTTTCCTCATGACAAACAGACCTGGAGTTGTGTTTTGTTTCATTCACACATGTTTAACACACAAAACCTGCATGTGTTTCATTTAAACTCCAAACCCCTTTGCTAGAGTCTTTTGGCAGATTTAAGCCCTAGATTTGCCAGTTGAACTAAACGTAAAACGACCTGTTAACTTGAAAACTACCACTTCATGACATCACAAGGTGGAACAGAGCATTTTGAGCTTGTACAGACTAATAATAAAGTGTCACTCAAACATGTCCAGGTCTGTTTTTGAGGGGGTAACAATACTGTAACGTAACTAAAACTCAACAAGAGTCAATTTTGCATAGAACCTTTAACAAAAACTGTTTACTTTGATAAATTATTTGGCTAAAATTTCAATGAATACTTTTACTACTCGTGCAAACTGTAGTTTCTACTTGGACCCTATCTGAATAACTGGAGGATTACACAGACAACAAGTAATGCTATTTTCCTGATGAGATCTACCTAGGAATTTGAATGTTTTGCTAATTATTAGTTTGTGCAACACTCAGGTGGTTGGATAGGTTAAAGTGGTGGAACTATAACTACATCTGTAATTACTTTCACTAGGTGGCCTTACATAGGAAAGTAATGGAGCAAGCTTTTTTTAGTTAACGAATACCTTGGATAATTCAAATATCAAATAAGTTTAAGTTCACACCCATAGACTTTATATATGTATAAGTGACATAGCTAACCTGCTAGCCGCCGTGTTCCAAATAGGAAGTGATCATTGGTGCACTTCCTGCTCCATTAACTCTGGCACCATTTCACTTCACATTGAAAACTGTCGCCCCTCTCTCTGTAACTGCTGCAGCAAACCTCATCATTCTGACCTTAAAATGTTCGTATTAACCCTCTAAATGATCTTTGGGTTTTTATTTCACTATTGTGTCTGTAAATCAAGATATGAACATTAATAACAGACAAATCAGGCGCCTTCTTTTCTGAAGTCCACTTCTTTATACAGTCTAAGTTCACACCTGAGCTAAAGACACGCCTCCTTTCAATGCAGCGACAAGATGAGCTGGTTTAATAATAATAATACAACCATTGATATCACAAAATAAGTCAAAGGTAGCCAATTTTCACCTTTCTCTCATGTATTACTTGAACCATAGAACACAAAGTTAAACGTATTGTAACTTTCTTTGTCACTGACTCTGGGCTTTAACTGCATATAATCGATCAAAGTGTTTTATAAATACTTTTATATGATATTAAGAAACAAATGTTGTTTCGCCCATGTAAGTATTTGATTTTAAGCTGTAGATTTGACCTGGTTTTAAAATGCTATTGGAATAAGGTATTGATTTTTACTTTCATAATTTGCTTTATTTATGTCATAACAGTGTCTACTTCCGTCTGTCATTCAGATATTGTCTTCCATTTACATAACAAACCTTGGACTTTTTTTTAAATCAATTTAAATGTATAGTTTTTATGTATTGTAAATGTGACTATCATCTTGGCATCCTACCGTTTAAACAAAGGAGCATCATTATAATTCTGTAACTTTGGGTTTGGCCATCTATGAAAGGGGATATCATACAGTTACATAAGAGAATATCTTGCTCCTTTCATAAAAACACATCTGGTTTGTCATTTTGTCATTTGATACATTTTTCACTGATTAAAAAAACAACTTTGTGCACTGGTAACTTAAACTGGCTTGTCTCATCAAAATATGTGTCTGAATGTGTGTGTTTTGTAGTAACTTCTTTCTTCTATGTGACCGCAGGTTCCTGAGGGCTGCAGGGTGGCCGGGCGTTTTGATTGGCTGGTGGAGGGCTCACGCTGATTGCTAGTAATTAAGCACTGGGCTTAAGGGAGACTGTATAGAGAGACAGGGGATAACCACTTAGTGTTATGGGAGGCAGGTTTGCACGTTTGCATGCTCACATCCATCCAAGCAGCAATGCGTTCAGGGTCAGAGAGCATAGAAACACAATTTACTGCCAAATAATAACATAACATTAACTTGTATGTGGTGATGTAATTCCTTATTTGTCCAGCAGAGGGCCATTGTACAGAGGCTTCAGCGGTAGATTTCTGGACACTGTTTTTGCCATTATTTATTGCTTGGAGGTTGGAATTTTTAGCTCAGTGTTGTATAAATCCCAGTGTTTCAATCCAGTATCATCAAATGTAAAATGGCTTCTGGATGGGAGTTGATTTAATTCAGTTTTTATTAAGAAAACAGAAAATCTAGTTCATAGTGAAAAGTCTTGATTGCAAAAACAGCGTTCAGACCCCCGCTGAAAACCTACTCTACACTTACATAACTGAAGTCGGAGCCATCTACACAGTGCCATAATTAGGGCTTACATCAGTAATTTTCAATCTTTTTTTTTTCTTTTGAGTACCCCCTAACTCAGGTACTAAGCAAATAAATCTACAGTAGTATATTGTCAGTTATAGCTATTATATTTTCTTGATTTAATCCTATTGAAAAAGTCTCCAAAACGATTTTAATTATATGAAATTACAGCAGCAAAGAACATTTTAAATTCAAATACTAGATCCAATTTCACCTTATATTAACATCCCCTGATTGGGTAACACTGGTCTACATATAAAGCATGATTTAAATGACAAAAATGTCAAAATTTAATGTATGTAATTATATTTATAGAAAGTAAAATCTATTTCATTAGCTACAAAAATGAATAATGTTGGTATTTTAATTGAGACAAGAGTGAGACAATGTGCAGGAGTCTTCTTAAAACCTTTCAGCTTTTAATCACAACACTTTTAAATTTAATTGTAATTATTATTTATTAAAGATAAATAGGCCTACATTAGCTGAAGTTTAACACATCTCTGACTCTAAATCACAAAGATCTTAAGAGTTACCTGCAAAATAATAAATAAGGAACCTGGAGTCAAGTGGAGCTTTTGCTTAGAGCTTTTAAAGACCAAAATGACTTCAGATTAGGAGAAGCATCTTGGTTTTATTGCTTTGACCCTGCCATTTTAACGAGATACCGCCCAGTTGATCTGCTAACAGTAAATATGGTTTAGTGGTTTTATATTGTAGCGTTATGATGTAAGGAAACGCGCCAAATCTCTTCTGATAATTTATTTTTTTTAACACAAGGGCCTATGCAAATACAAGAGCAAAACAGCAACAGTTTCAACAAGAAACTAGAAACAAAAAAAGGTGTCAACCCTGAACTAAACACAAAATCTCAGCTCATCACAATATGATTCTACTCAGTACAATCTAACATAAAAATATAATTACAAGACTTGACTTTCTCCCACATCTGCAGACTGTAGTAGCACATAAACAGGGTCAGTGTTGCCTGCCTAAACATAACTAACCCTGTGCTTGCTCATGTGTCTGTTCTGCCTGTGCCACTCTGCTCCTCACTCCGCCTCATGTCACTCAAACTGCGCACGCTCCCGTCGGTCTGTGCGTCTGTGTTCATAAGTTAACAGCTTCTTACAGGCCGACTCCACTCCCAACAGTGGACCTCACGGGACATCTGTTGGACAAAGTGGTTCGTACTAAATTTAAAAGTGCATTATGGGACGTTTCTTTCTGGTGGAGGATCCGTCCATGTTGTTGCTTTGTCCGTAATGTTCCACAAAATGGTTTTCAGGGGTTTCAAATGTATCATTCCTTCTTGATTTTAAGGATTTTGCGAGTCTTTTCCCCATTTAAAAGAGGTCATATTTTGATTTTATATGTTTAATTCCCACGGTAATGGACTCATGAATAAAGTATTTTTTATTTATACCATTGCAGATGTCAAAAAATACTTAATTTAGTGCAGTTTCATGCTTGTTTCTATGTAGGTTGTTAAGTTAATGCCATTTTGTGGAACATACGAGACAAAACGACAGCATGGAGAGCAGAAGGTTTGACTTTCCACCTAAAAAAAACTCCATAGTGCTCATTCTCATTGTCTAGAAATTCAAAATAATGCAGTTAGTTTATATTCTAACTTAAATAAACCAATTTTTTTTGCATGTTGTCCACAGTGAGGGGGCGGGGCTTAGCTTTGCGTGCGTCCATTTGTGTGCATGGTTACGTGAATGTGTCATGACCATCCGCATGATTTGTATCCCAGAGTTTTCCGCAGTGGAGCTTTAATTTAACAGTTAGCTGGAGTCCAAGCCCCCTGTCCCTCATCTCTCCCCCTTCGGCCATGAACTTCCTTTGAGGTGCAACTCCACACATCGACCAGCAGATGGCAGCATTTCTTCATAAATTCCCTCCTCGGGCTGGATTGGGCTGTTGTGAAACCCCCAAATGTAAATCAAGAGGAGTTCTCTGCAGTCACAATCTGCCTTTACAGAAATGTTAGCGCTTGACTACATCTCCCATCAGCCACCTGGAGTCCACTCTATTGTCCAGGATTTTACATGTTTATTCATTTGAATGTGACGTTATGTGGTGATAGTTTAAAACCATTGAATGAATTGTACATAATAACATGTCTGAATGTGTTTCCGTGGTGATTGTTTTTAAGTTTGATTATGAGACAAGAATTTAAATTGAACTTTGCACTTTGAACAGCATTTTAAATGAGTAGGTGCTGTACACAGGTATGGGAAACCAATAGTGTGCGTATGTAGCTAGGTTTACGAATGACCACTTTTAGCCGCGATTATAAAATTAAACTTTTCTCTGAACAGTTTTGTACTTTTTGTAACAAGCTTTTTGCATGATTTACAACCTTCTTTAGCTGTTTTGAATACATTGACCACTTGTGTTACTCTCAACACAATACGTGCTTCCTTTTAGTGATAAGAGTAATTCACTAAAGTTTGCTGGTTTCACACAGATGTTTTTTTTTATATCTATATTTCAGCGCCTTACTAAACCAAAGTTAACACATTCTTCGATCTATATTTAGGGATTTCACACAACAAATGAAGGTTTTGTGAAAGTAGCTCTGTGTATTTCTCGTGAACAGCTGGGATGATGCTGTAAAAAGAAATGTTTACTTCCCTCACTCAGAAATGGCATCGTCTTAGGTCTGATAGCTTTTTGGACTTGTTAAAAAAAAAAGAAAAACAACATACATTCTATAACTGAACTTAAATGGTTAAACGATTGTCTTATTTTTTTTTTTTTTTCTTCAAATCTTTCAAATTTCTTCTAGATGACATTGCACTGTTAATACAACGAGCACCAACTAATCCTTTATCGATCTGTTTAAATGTATTTGTGTGAAGTCATTAAATTGTACTATTGATGCTGCTGATGTCATCAAAATTCCCCTGGGGTGTGATGCTAACTGAGTGCACGTCTTCTGTCTGAAACTATTACTTTAATTTGAGCTTTATTTGAACAGAATCTGACCATAAAGAACTGACTTGGCAAGACATACAGGATGGCCCAAAAGTCACTGACAGTTGAAAAAAAGTCATAACTCTTTTGTTTCTAAATATTTTTCTTGTATTTTTTCGGAGTATTTAGAACGACTCTTCCCACATTAATCTGAGCAAATACAGCACCGAGGAATGAACCCTCATTGTACAGTGGTACTTTGAGTCACATGGGTCAAATTCACAAACCCAGTGGTGTTACTGTCGACATTTAATACCAGAGATGCCCCAAGAGTAAATGTCATTAAAGGAATAATAAGTGTTTTTCACAGACAGGGGGCAGTATGTGATCTCCACAGACCTGACTAGTCCTGATTTCTTCCTGTGCGTCTGTCTTAAAAAAAAAGGGGGGTTTGTGAATAAACCTCAGACAAACAAACGACTTAAAACATAATATCGAGGATCAAATAAGCCCAGAAATGATTTAAATGTTCTGTAAAGTGTGTTGGATCAGGCTGTTCAGAGTCAAACACAAAATGGTGGACACTTAAAAAACATTATTTTTAAAAATTAGGTCATTTTTACTTCCCCTAGTTTAAGTAGTGATAAAGTTTAAGTGAACAATTATAACCGTATATATTGCCAAAAATCTCAGAAGGTTCAGTTTATCTACTGCTAAAATTTGGTGAGTATAACTTAAGAATTATAGGAGCTACTGAAGATTTAAAAGTGTCAGTGACTTTTGGGCCGCCCTGTACAACAGATGAGCTGATTTGTGCTGTTAAACAAGTGTCTCACGTGTAAAATTACAGCCACAAACTCGCTAGCGTTAACAGTTTTTCAGTTCATCTCTCACCTTTTCATCAAAAATCAAACCCCTAAACAGGATGAACGCTCGGATTGATCGCTCCTGAAAAATGCCATTTAAATCAATTTCTTGAGTTTCTTTAAACGTTTTTGACAGTATTTGCTACTAATGTTTTGCGCTGAACATTCCTCCATGGGCGTACATGTAGAACACCCCCACTGCAGAGTTTCAATGATCATGCACCCACTTACACTGCCTTCAGTAACAATGACAATAACACGAACGCTTACTAAAAAGTAGCCCGACCTCTCGAAGAAATGCCTTTTTATTTTTACAGTTTCAGAAGCGTATAGTTAATTAAAAACTGCTTATTGTTCAATAGTATTTCTATGGGGAGTCTTGCATTTGGGGTTGGGATTTCATTGCAGCAATAGCCAGCGTATCGCTCTAACACTAAAACCCACTAACAGGAATACAGTATAGTGTATATTCAGTGTATTGCAAGTATTACAACTACAGGTTTACTCATAAAATGTTACCTCAACTTGGCTATAGACAATAACTCTAATAAATGCATTTTAATAAGATGTAGCGATAAACTTTTTTTATTTTTTCCACTCGTCGTCACTGTGTCTTACATGTATCTTTAACGCAAAAATATCAGATCAGTGTGAGGTCTTCAAACTTTTAACTCCATCTAAACCACTCCTGCCAAAAAACATTCATCTGTGTTACCGATATTGTCCCGTGGAATCTCCCATCGACCACTACACGTTTGTTTTATTTCTTTATCTCCAAGGTGACGTCCCAGCCACATTGTACATGATGTAATAACCTGCCGCAGCATCATTGTCGTGCACATGTTTTACTTTGAATGTTTGTCATAGACTTTGTGAATAAATGCTCTTTTTTTTGCATCTAAGATATTGTTCTAATAAAATACTGAAGCAACGTTTTGAAGAAGTTGATTGTGAGTAACAGAACACGAGTGATGGAAAGTACAAGGAGTAAAGTACTGGACTTATGTAAAGTACAGATACCTAAAAATTCTACTTAAGTACATGTCACAGTGGATACTTTTTACTTTTACTTCACTACATTTGAGAGCAGTATCTGTACTTTCAATTCCACTACATTTGTGAACAGGACTGAAAAGTAAAAGTACTTTTCATGTGATTTGAGGAGTTATTTTGACCATGTTCGTGGAAACATTCTGACTAAAGTTCAAGTCGAAGCTTTGGCTTTGAGCTAAACAAAAATAAATACACAAAATTTTGTACAAAAATTAAGAAACTGGTTTGGTATTGCTGCTGTTCCCCAAAATATATGTAATTTTTTTTTTTTTTAGCAATATCACTACAAATTAATAACAATTCTGTGAAATATTTTTACTTTTTCCACCTAAAGTACCTTTCTAAACAGGTACTTCCATTCTTTAAATTAAGTAGATTTTTTGTGTGATACTTTTACTTGAGTAACTTTTTACTTCTGTACCTGTACTTTTACTTGCAAAACCAAACTGAGTCCTTCTCCCACCTGCTGCAGAACACACATTTAAGTTCATACAACATATTTATTAGTCTTTCCACTGGTGCTCACAATATAAACATTAAAATACATCCACATCTTTACATCTGCTACAGTAAAATATATACAGTCTTATTATTAACATGCTACAAATAATTTACACACAGTTTAATCATGTTAATGTTTCGTTTGAACATCACGACTCAGACGCTTCATTTTACACGTGTGGAAAGTTTCATGTAAAGGAGCACTGTGTAACTTTTCTGTTTGGGGGCTGCAAAAGAAAGTTGCATTTGCTTTGATTGGTTAAACTTCCTTATCTCCATGGAGACAAGTAGGTACAGAGCAGATCTGTGAAGTGGCGAGCCTATTCACAGTAAAAACAAATATATAAAGGTTTTTTTCCAGACATATTTAGTCATCTGCAGTTGAAAAGATGCAAGATAGATCAGTTAAAATACATAACGTGGAACAGAAGTAAGAACCTTACATTTGCGTAGATTGTCTCCATGGAGATAGAGAAATTTAATACAAACAGGTGACGCCACAATACTAAGTCACAGAGCAGATCTGTGAAGTGGCGAGCCTTTTCACAGTAAGAAATAACAGGTGTTTTTAGACATTATTTTAGACGTCTACAACTGAATAAATGCGTCAGTTACATAAATAAGAACCTTACATTTGCTTAGGTTGTATTAAACTTCTCTATCTCCATGGAGACAAGCAGGTGATGCAACAATACTAAGTAACAGAGCAGATCTGTGGAGAGGCGAGACCATTAACAAAGAGATTACATGTATTTTCTACACATTTTTAGACACCTGCAGTTGAATAGATGCGAGACAGATCTGTTAAAATACATAACGTGGAACATAAGTAAGAACCTTACATTTGCTTAGATTGTATTAAACTTCTCTATTTCCAAGCAGGTGATTCTGTGATATTAAGTTACAGAGCAGATCTGTGGAGCGGTAAGCCCATTCTCAGAACAAATTACAGGTATTTTCCAGACATTTTTAGTCACCTGTAATTGAATAGATGTGATCAGTTAAAATCTATACCATGGAACATTCTAGGTAAATCAAAAGAATCTCTATGAAGACAAGCAACCAGAAAAGTTACACAGTGCACCTTTAAGTTAAAAGGCCTGTACCTAAGACATTTTTACTCCAGTCGTTATATCGTAAAAGCAGCTGTTTGTGAGTAAATTGTGATAATGATGGTCAATGGTCAGATTTTTATGAAGCGCTTTTCCACCTTCAAGGAACTCGAAGCTCTTTACATCAAGGCGTCACTCACCCATTCATACACCAGTGTACGCAGACACCGGCGTCAAGGTGGGTTAAGTGTCTTACCCAAGGCAGGGGAGGAGCTGGATCTGAATCCGCTCAACCAAAGATGTTCATGTCGAGAGCGGGATTCAAACCGCCGACCTTGGGATCAGTGGACAAACTCTACAAGCATTCTGTTGGGTGAGAACTATAACGAAGCAACTCCAGCCAATCAGGAGCTGTGGTAGGACGAGGACTATAGGGAAACAACTGCCTGTGACGATGGCAGACGGTTGTTTCTCTGTCATGGTTCAACATCAGTGAAAAAAGGGACTAAACATACATAGTCAGAGCTAATTCAGTAACACGTTCTTGAGGTACAGGCCCTTTAAAGGCAGAGATAAGTAACAGACTGTAGGATTTTGCTATGCTGTAGTAAAAATGGTTCAATGAAACAGTTCAACAGTTGATCATAAACATCATGGTCATAAATAACTGCGTAGACCGGCTCTTCAAACAGACAGGAAGTGATGCAATAGACTCACATCTTCGACCTTTTTGGGCTCATCTTTGTGCCCACCGCCTCATACAAATGCATAGAAACTTGTCAGTGTACAAACTCTTCTTGCCCATATTATCCAGGATGACAAAACTGAATCGCATGCTGACAGAAAACGGCGCAACATTTCTGATAATGTTACGCTACCGACTTGTCTCCATGGAGATATTATTGCTACGCCTAAAATATCACACAGTAAGACATTAAACTTTGCTATAGCCACGAAGATAAGCCTGTGGCGCCCCCAGACCAAGTTCCAAGTTAGATCTGTGGAGAGGCTGTATATGCTTTCGGCGCCATCGACTCTGGCTTCAATTCACTTTCTATTGAAAAACTGTGTCCTCTCTCTCTGTACCTGCTGCTGTCAGACTCGTCACTTTGCTCTTAAATGTTCGTATTAACCCTCTACATGATCCTGGTGTTTTTATTTCGCTCTTGTGTCCGTAAATCAAGATATGAACATTAATAACAGGCAAATCAGGCGCCTTCTTCCCTCGAGGTTTCTCTCGCTAGCGTTAGCAACAGGTTTGATTGACAGCGTTGCTAAGCACCTGCTCCATGCAGGTGGGAAGGGGCGTTACCTTCATCAGCCTCGCTCTGGATTGGCTCTTTGGTTGCTATGATACTCCTTTCCTTGAGGTCACTCCCACCAGCGTTAGCAACAGGTTTGATTGACAGTGTTGCTAAGCGCCTCCTCCCTGCTAAACCAGCGGTGCGGGTGGGAAAAGGCGTTACCGTCCACAGCCTCGCTCCGGATTGGCTCTTTGGTTGCTATGATACTCATATTATACAGTCTATGGTAAGAACGCATGATTTTAATGTATTTTCACGTCTTTACTAAAACAAATGCTAGATAGATCATTTTAATGTTTACTGTGGAACATTCCAGGCAGAGCAATAACATCTCCATGGAGACAAGCAGGCCAGAAAAGTTACATAGTGCACTTTTAAATCATTTTAGTTTTGTTGTAAAACCCCAAAGCCATGCCAGGCGGCTCGGCTTCAGAGACATCAGACCTGTGTTATTTTATAATCTTCTCAAATCCGACTCGTGGACAAAACAACAGCGTTTTTCATCAATGTTTTTAAACTTCGTGCCCTGGTGGATGCCGGCGTTTGGATGAAGTCAGATTAATGTTTGTGTTTTGGGTGGGGGCTCCAGTTTCCGTGACAACGCCGTGAGGATGAGGTTAAACTTGTTGTAGCGATCTGATTGGTTGACGGTCGCTCCTCTGCTTCCCCACAGCAGGCGCAGCTGAAAGTCTGTCCTGAAAACCTCCAGTAGATCTTTGTCAATCTCAAAACCTGAAAAAAGATGCAGAATTAGTTTTAGTAATGTTATGTTTTGTTTTACTACATTTAAAATTGAAAATGATGCTGACCAGATGTCCCCCTATTAAGTTCTGACTGTGCTGGGTCCAAAGACAAAACAGAAAACAGAAAAAGAACAAATCCGCATTGCAGTTCTTTGGAGATCCTATTTTTTTTATTTTTTTTATTTTTTATTGTTTTAATAGCGCCACATTGCATTTGTACATTTTTATTTTTATACAGGGAATTTTTAAAAATAAATATTGTATACATATTAATTTTTTTGTCATGTTTTTTTATATTTATATTTACATGTATATGCAGTTTTATCTTGTTAAGTGTTCTTGGGTGTTTTGAAAAGCGCTTATAAATAAAATGCATTATTATTATGATTAGTATTATTATTATATTTTGTTCAAAGAATATTACATTTTTATTGGACATTTTAAAATCATAACATATTCTTGTACAAATTGTTTTTAGTCAAACCAGTGCATATTTTTACTTCACTAATGTAATAATAATCCCAGGTATCTTTGTGTTTTTGACCCATTTGATCCCCACCAACAGTAAAAAGGATCATATATGTCAAATGTTTTTGTTCAAATACAGAAAACTATTATTTTATTACATGAAAATCGGCCAGTCAAGTCCAAAAAGTGCACTCAGTTATAATGACAGAAGTCTCTCACGTGATAAACTGATTCACAAATGAGGTGAGAGTGGACCTAGTTCTTAATAATGTTCTTTTTTACCTGCTCTTTTCACAAGTTTATTATGACCAACCACCTAAACCCGGTGTGTCCCAGTCTGCAGGTCACACTCGCACATGACAGGTTTTCATGTTTTTCTAACTAGTACTTTTCTTGGTGGGATAGTACCTATGGTCAATATTTATCCTAGTTTTAACATCAGAATCCCTTGAAAATGAAAAGTCAACGGAAAATTTCACCCAGACTATTAATGCACAAGGAAGGCATTTTTGTGACAGTTTAACCCTTCATTTCTGTGCATTTTAAATCATAAGCAGGTTTTTGTGTTACTTAGAGCTTGCTAACCGTTTTGGTATTACCTATAGACAGTGGTGGATGAAGTATCACTTTTGTAACTAAAGTAAAAGTACAGATACAGAGGTAAAACATAAGTAAAAGCAAAAGTATAAAACTATTTAAGTATCTGTTTTAAAATGTAATCAGTATATAGTATTTCACATTCTTCAAGTGTTAAATGTCGTGATATTGATTCAAAATGACACATATTTTGGTCGACAGTTGCAGTACAAATCTATTTCTTATTTTTTCTTATACATTTTGTGCGTTTACTTTTGTTTGCTCAAAGCCGAAGCTTGAACTCGAAAACTTTAGTCAGGATGTTTCCCCAAATATGGTCAAAATCACCCCAAAGTACAGTACTTTACTACTCTTCCTTTGTTATCTTCCACCACCAAACAGGAAGTAAAACTGTAAACTTCACAGCTTGTTTTGCGTTTACCTTGCAAGATCTTGTGTGCATTTGTGGTGTAGCTTTTCGAGTTGTGCGCCATTTCCCGAGCTGCCTCCAGGTGGCGCAGCATAATGTCACAGCCGTGGTCACTGGTCTCCCAAAGCTCCGCCCCCTCAGGACCCATGGTTGGGCGCTCCATCAGGGTGAGCAGGGGCACCAAGAGAGGGACACAGACCAGAGAACCAGGAGAGGCTGAGGAGGGCAGACATAAGCGAGTCATTTATTATCCTCACGTTTGAATGTTCATTTTGAGCGTTTGTTCAGTACCTGTGCCTTCGTATAAGTTCTTATAAAAAGGTTTGAGTATTTTCTCGTAACCGATCGCAGTTTGTGTGAAGTTCCTCCGAAGAACTGTCCACGTTTCCTCTAATCGAGTGATCTAGAAAAAAAGAAAGGAAACATAAGTCCATATTATAGACAGACACAATCCCATTAGATCAGACAAGAAATGGATTACTGTTGTGCCTAAAATATTACACAGTATGGCATTAAATTTAGCTATCGCCATGGAGACAATGCAAGATTTTAACACAATTTATAATAAGTGCTTGATACAATTTTTGTTCAAATCATTTTAAAGTTGTATTAAGCCTTTTAAAATCATGACTTATTCTCGGATGCAACGCATTTTTTTAAAAGGACAGACACCTTTTTAAAATTCTGTCACTTGCATCAAAAAAAAGCAACGACAAGGAACTGGCTTAAAAATGAGCCCCCTCCATGAATCAGTGGCTAAACCATAGACTGTATATATAAATGGACGTAGCTAACCTGCTAACGCCGTGTTCCAAACAGGAAGTGATCATGGGCGCGCTTCTGACGCCATTGTCTCTGGCTCCAATTCACTTTACATTAGAAAACTGTGTCTCCTCTCTCTGTAACTGCTGCTCAAACTCGTCATTTTGGTCTTAAATGTTCGTATTAACCCTCTACATGATCCTGGTATATTTATTTTGCTGTTGTGTTCGTAAATCATGATATGAACATTAATAAAAGACAAATCAGCTGCCTAGCTTTGCTAGCGTTAGCAATAGGTGTGATTGACAGCAGCTAAGTGCCCGCTCCCTGCTAAACCAGCGGTGTGGGCAGGAAGGGGTGTTACCTTCAACAGCTTTGCTCCGGATTGGCTCTTTAGTTGCTATGACACTCGTGGTTTGAATTCCTAATATGGAACTAGGCTCCAAAATGGCCGCTTTAACGGCTCCAGCCCCGATGAGCTTCATTTGACTCTGGGTGACGTCACACTCACTTAGTTCACTTCTTTATACAGGCTCTGGGCTCCACATTATAGAAGAATTATATTTAATGGAACGATTGACTTTTTCTCTACAAAGGACATATCATAAAAGAGTCATGAGTCTCCCTTTATATCCTTATTGTAGTTCAACAATGCCCAAGTTTTGTATTTATTGTTTTGCTTCTTTGTGTACATATATTTTAAAACACATATATTTTTACTGCACCAGTGTAACGATAATTGTACTTTTTGACAATCTAATGTAATATAACCTGAGCTGATGGCCGATATATAGCAAAAAAAAGAAAATAATAATACAAATTTTAAAAATCACATGATTGTTCTCCACTGGGAGGAGAAATCATGTAGCATTTTAACAACAAAACTTGACCCCGTTATTGTAATTTTAAATGTGTGACTTACCTGGGGCATGTCCAGAGCTTTCATCAGCGCCGTGAAGGCAAACAGATCTCCCACTGTGTCCTTCAGCTCCACTGCCACCAGAATGATCCGGTTCAGTGTGGACGCCCGCTCCTCCACGCTGCCCGTGCATCCCAGAATATCCACCGCCACTCCGATCGCCATCGTGTGGTGTCTATGACGTACAGTGTAAGAGTGTCCATTAATATGTTTCATAACAAGAGCAATATAAAAAGTGCACAATATAACGTGGGGTGATTCTGTTCAAACTGGACGAGCACATCAGCTCTGTCATAAAGTCCAGCTTCTTTCAGTTGAAGCTCCTTCCACAAGCGGATTTTGAAAAAGCAATCCGCACATTTGTAACATCGTGTTTGGATTATTGTAATTCTTTGTCTGTGGGGATGGACCAGAGCTTCCTGCTGCACTTATGTCCAGAATGCTGCAGCTGCACATCAGGCCTGTGCTGTGTAACCTGCACTGGCTCCTATTTCATCAGGTACAATTCAAAATGTTGAAATGTTGCTGATTGTGTTTAAATGTGTGGGTCCTCTTTATTTGAGGGAGCATCTATACTCTGCCCTATACTCCACCCAGAGCCCTGAGGTCATCACCAGAGAGGACGGAGCCTTTTCTGTGACAGCACCCAGACTATGGAACATCGCCCCCTGTCTGTCAGATCCTCTCTGACTGAAACCCACCTCTTCTCCCTGGCATTTAATACTAGCTACACAGAATCTTGGTGTTTTATGGTTCTTTATTGTATGTGCTATCTAAGTAAACTTGAAATAAATAATATTTCTAGTGGGTGGCTTGTCTCCATCCTTTGTCTTGGAATGTTCCAGACTATGACATTAAACATATCTGTCATTTATTCAATTACAAGTGTTAGCCAAAAAGTGAGTTTGCTTCTCCATGGATCTGATCTGTTAGTTGGTCTGGCGTCTCCATGGAGATATGCCAAACTATTTAACATCGTAGGGAAAGCAATGACGGACCCCCCACCAGCAACAGTAGAATAGATCATGTACCTCTCCATCAGGTCCAGTCTGAGCTGCTGACCGTGAGGCAGAGTCACGAGCTCCAAACCTGAGGCCACACCCATCCGACCTTTGACCTCTGCAGTCACTCCGAGTATCCTAGCAACCTGAAAGACACAAACAGCCTTCAAACTCCCGGAACCTACATGCAAAATGTTCAAAACAGCTACAACACGGTGAACCTTAGCTCAGCCTGTATGTAGTGGACTGTTGTGTCCTTGGGCAAGACACTTTACCCAAATTGCTCAAGTGAATATAGTCTTAAAGTTTTTAACTCTGCAATGGTAACATAGTTTTCTTTAAAGATTCTGATTTCACAAGATATAATAAAAATGGTAAGTATTTAGTCTTATTATGCTATAGATGCGGTAAAAGTTTGGTAAAAAAAAAAAATCATTTGTGCTTCTGAACAGTTACCGTGATGATTAATTGTGACTAAAATATATTTGGCAGCACTGAGTTAAAGCAGGTTTGATAATGAGTCTATTTAGGAATACAGGGGTTACTGAGAGCTGCCCGCCAGGCCTGTCGACAGAAATTTAGGGGCCCGGGGCAAGAGGCCTCACTTGGGCCCCCTTCTAATTCAAACTAATAGGAAGATGGTTCACTACTGGGCCCCTAACTCCTCTTTTTTCCTACCCGTCAATTCCCCTGTTGCCCACACATGTAAAATACAATGCCAGGTGCACTGCTAGTCTAGTCTGGACACACCATCTCATTCAGTTTTTTTTTTTCTTAATTTTTACAACTTTTTATATTTTATACACAGATAGAAGACATCAAATATATGAAGAATGAAGTAGCCGCCCTTTGCTACTTGAGTTATTTTGAGTTTTTTCCTTTACTTGAGTGAATGAATGAGAGGGTGAGTCCAAACTTTTGACTGGTAGCGTATATAAAAGAACACATTTAAATAGAGTTGTTACCTGGCAGTCGGCCACGAGCAGGTGCCTGGCGATGCTGTGGTGGTCGTGACTCAGCAGCAGCTCTTTGGCTCTCTTCAGCACTGACATCTCCAAGGGTTTGTTGACCTCGGGGAGCAGGCGGGAGTCAAACGTGCTCGGGTTAAACGCTGATTCAGTCTCTATCACTGGCCTCAGAAAACTGCATTCAATGTCATTATCATACTCCTCTTCCTCCTGCCCTGGATTATCTTCCTCTTCTTCGCTGGTGTTTTCCAAAGCAGCAATGGCGTTATGGTACGAGCTACGATCCAGCCCCCTCCTGTGTCGCTCTGAGTCATTCTCAACTTCAATGTGCCCGTTTTTAGTCAGTCTGTCCACATAACTGCAGGGGACGGTGAGGTTGTCCATAGAACCATTGTAGGAGTTAGCGTCGGGACATCGGAGGGGGCTGTTAGACCTGAGTTCGGCAGGACTGGGCTGTCGCTGGTCTGGTTGTCCCAAACATGAGTCCAGTTCAGGATTCTGGGCCACCTCAGAGGCGTCTGGGGGCAGGAGGAGGTAGTGCGGTCTTACCCCTGGAGAAGCTATGGTGAAGAAAGAAAGTGCATTTAAAATAGCATTTATAAACAGTACACAAATGTGATTTACAGGCGATATTAAACAGTGATGTGGTAACGTGACAATAATGTAACACCCAGAGCCGAGTCACTAACATGACGCTGACGATGTGTTCAAACTTGCACAATGACTAAATTAAAAGTGAAACTAAACTGGGACTAAATCCGGAATGAAACCATGACTAAACCAGGACTATATCAAGACTAAACCAAGACTAAACCAGGACTAAACCAGAACTAAACCAAGATTAAACCAGGACTAAACCAAGACTAAACTAGCACTAAACCAGGACTAAACTAGCACTAAACCAGGACTAAACCAGGACTAAACCAAGATTAAACCAGGACTAAACCAAGACTAAACCAAGACTAAACCAAGACTAAACCAAGACTAAGCCAAGACTAAACCAAGACTAAACCAAGACTAAACCAGGACTTAACTAGGACTAAACCAAGACTAAACTAGGACTAAACCTAGACTAAACTAGCACTAGACCAGGACTAAACCAGGACTAAACCAAGATTAAACCAGGACTAAACCAAGACTAAACTAGCACTAAACCAGGACTAAACCAGGACTAAACCAAGACTAAACTAGCACTAAACCAGGACTAAACCAGGACTAAACCAGGACTAAACCAAGACTAAACTAAGAGTAAACTAGCACTAAACCAGGACTACACCAAGACTAAACTAGCACTAAACAAGGACTAAACCAGGACTAAACCCAGACTAAACCAGGACTAAACCAAGACTAAACCAAGACTAAACCAAGACTAAACCAAGGCTAAACCAAGACTAAACCAAGACTAAACTAGGACTAAACTAGACCTAAACCTGGACTAAACCAGAACTAGAAATGTTAATTAAAAGCATAAAATATAAAATAATATAATTTAATATAATATTATTATTAATTATTAAAAATTTAATAATTATTTTTATACATTGATTATTTCAGTTTTTGGTGTCATGCCTCAAAATTAGCATTAGCGTTACCATTCAGACACAAACCCCTCTTTTTCTACACATGAAGTCTCCTCCGGTGATGTTTTCACCTCCACTGTTTTATCTTTAAATATTTAATCATTTTAGCGTAACTCAGCAAAAAACTCATAGATTCAGAATTGGACATGAAGTAGTGATGCTAACACTCAGGTTGCCAACTAGAACTCAAACTATTGTGAACACACTCGAACAATGTATTGAAGGGTGACCTCTTGGGCTTTAAATCATGCTAATTTAAATAATGCAAATTTTTTCATACAATATAATAATCCCTACAGATTTCCACAGCTGTCACAGTAGTTATGGTCTAAACGTACCCGCACTTCTCCATGTTGAGCTCGGGGTGTCCAGACAAAGTGAATCTGAAGAGGCAGTAGTACGATCGGATAGAGTGGTGCGGGTTTCTGATTGGCTGGAGCAGCTGGTGGGCGGGGTTAAGGGCTGAAGCGCAGGTGAGCGAGGGAGGCGGGACAGGAGCACTTTGCTGGGTTTAGGAGGAGGTTTGGGGCTCAGCTGACTGTCAGAGCCTCTTATGGCCTGGCCTGAACAGGAAACAGAAACATAATGCAAAGCTGTTATGGCATTGATGTTGTTTTAAGCACTTAGCGTCATGACATACACATCGATGTCCGTCTGGTTATAAGCTGTGGTAACATACTTTGTGGAGCAGATGAGGACACTGTTAAAATCTATTTCTCTTTGACAAGCAAATGAGCTGATCTCTGCTTCTGGCTCTGATATTGACACGTGCAGATGGACCTACATTTTAAAGAGCCTGCAGCCATGGCTTTATGATACTGACTCTCGTAGCTAGTTATAAAGTCAACTGATTTGACTTTGGCACAAATAATAAGTGAAAACACACTATTTAAAGCAGGGGTGTCAAACTCATTTTCACTGAGGGCCATATTAACAAAATGGCCAGATGTAACTACGATAAATGTAACTAAATATAACTAAATGTAATGTAAAATAAATGCAACTACTTTTCAATCTTGTTAATTAACTGTTTCTAAATGTATTATTTATTCAAGTTACAAATATTGAATATGGATTTGCACAGATATGAAAAAATGGCTGTGTAACTGTGTATCTCCTGATAAACTGATATTTTAAGACAGTCATACCTTTTAATTTATTCACATAAAATGATATGGCGGTCCACATTTGGCCCACGGGTCTTGAGTTTGACACATGTGACTTAAAGGATGCACAGTTATTCCTTTATGAAGATTCACCGTTTTGGTAGAGGTTATTTTAGTTTGAGTGGGACTTTTAATATCACATGGTGGTAAAGGTCATGTTTGTATATAGCGCTTTTCCACCTTTAAGCCCTCAAAGCACTTTACATCAAGAAACCACTCGCCCATTCACTCACACATTCATACACCAGTGTGCACAGACACTGGGGGCGAGGTGGGTTAAGTGTTTTGGCCAAAGACACGACGACAGCATTCATCAGAGAGCGGGATTCGAACCGTCTACCTTCTGATCAGACACTCTGAGCTACTGTCGCATATCTTACCGATCTCTGCTGTCCTCCGGGGGAAGGAGGGGCTGAGGACTGGCTCACTTCCTGTCCGAAACACTGGGGACTTGGGCTTCGGACTGGGCGGTTGTGTGTCCGGAGACAGAGCTGGTTTACAGCCTGACAAGAGAGAAACATTGCTGTTATAATTCATACAAAAATGTGGCTGGTAAAACCTTGTAAATAAAGATATTACAGTGTTTCTCACCAAGTGGTAAGAAGCTTTCTGACTGGTGTGCCTTGAGTGGGCGTCGCCTTTCCAGGATCTGATTGAGGCTGGCTGGTTGACTGCCACAGCGATCCTTCAGCCTGAATAGAGCATATAAAAGACAGATATAAACACGTTAAAGTAAAAAGGAGGCGTTGCATGAAGTAATCGAGCCACGTCAACAGTGAATCTGCTCATTATTTCAGTGATATTACACAGAAAGTGTTGTAACAGGCTCTAACGGTTTCACCCTGTGGCTCTGCTCATATTTTATACATGGTTTTTATGGAAGAAACCCATTTGCCTATTTCCAGCATTTTGCCAAAGGGGTAAACAGCTCAAGGCAAAGAAGCGTGTTCGTATGTTCTCCACACCCCAGCCTTTCAGCCCTAATAAGACTTCACTGGAAAAACAGTGTCATTTGAAAAAAAGATGTTGAAGACTCACATTTTACCATTTACCTAGCAGTGATTTCCAGGTCAGCTGACAGAAATTTGAGGGCCCAGGGCAAGAAGTGTCACGTGGGCCCCCCTCAATATAAATTAATAGTAAGAGCGTCCAATTCTGGGCCCCTAAAACCCTGGGAGCCCGGGACAGCAGACCCCCTGTCAACTCTCCTGGTGATTTCAAAAGCCAAATCAATATTAATCCAATAAAAATATTATTCCATCCTCTCTTGAGCAAATTATTCCAGAATATGATCATGTTTTACTCCCAGATCAGGGGCAAAAGCCAATTTTCCATAATCCATTGGAAATACTCAAAAGTATAACTCACAAATGTTGAATATGGTCATTTCTATTACTCACTAGACCCAAGAACTCACTGTATTTAAAACAAATCTGTATTATAACAGTATTAGTTTTAGCTGACCCACATTTGTAGTAAATATTATTGATACTTTTTATACTAAGAAGTACTAGGACACAATGTAAACTGTGTATGCGCAAGTAAAAAGCAGATTAAACACACAACACACTCCTTTCTGCTGTTGTCCCGTATAAATCCTTAAAATTGCAGTGAAATAATCGACTAAGACACTGAGGCTGATTAATCAACTAAAAGAAAATAGTATCAGAAAGAAAAAAAAAGTCAGGAATTAAAAAAAAAAAAAGGGACTAGCCCCAACTAAAGCAGAAATAACAGATGCTTTGAACGTTCAGATTTCAAAGTGAACTATTTTCAGTTTGTGGATCATGGTAAAAGTGGATTAAACAACGAAGAGCAGCATGTTACACAGTTTTAGCATCACTAGACTCCAGAGGTGGGAGAAGTACCCAATTTTGTAAAAGTAAAAGTACAGATACACACGAAAAAAGTTAAAAGTATCACATAAAAAATCTACTTAAGTAAAAGTAAAGTACCCGTTTAAAAATGTACTTAAAGAGTATTTCACACAAGTACTGATATATTTTTTAAAGTGTTAAATGTAGTGATATTGATTAAAATGATATATACTTTGGTCGACAGCAGCAACATGCATCAATTTCTTACTTTTTCTTATGAATTTTGTGTATTTATTTTTGTTTTTGTTTTTTTTTGCTCAAAGCCGAAGCTTCTAAAAATACTCCAAAAGTTTAGTCAGGATGCTCAATATAACCCCTCAGATCATATGAAAAGTACTTTTACTTTTCAGTCCTGTTCAATAGAAACTACAGATACCTCTTCCCAAATGTAATTAAGTAAAAGTAAAAAGTATTCACTGTGAAATGTACTGAAGTAATGTACAGATACCTCAAAATTCTTCTTAAGTACTCTACTTGTTGTACTTTGTTACCTTCCACCACCACTGAGCCCGTACTTATCATGTGTGTACTGCAGTATATTCAGACCTGAGCTGGTGTCCTCGGGTCAGGCCGTTGTCCTTGCCGGGCGATATATCGTGTATGTTGTGTTTCTCGTGGGAGTGTCCGTTGGTGATGTTTAGACTGAGGCGTTTTTGGTTCCTCTTGTCCTGTGAGCTCAGACTGGCCTCTCTGTGGCTACTGGACAGTCCGTACTTCTCCTCTATACAGCGGAGAGGCAGCGCACGGTTGATGGGCTGAAAAATAATGGCTCCTACCACCTGCAAAAAAGACTGAGTTAAAAAACTCTGGGTGTAAGTCACTTTACATGAGAAAACTGTCGCTCCTCTCGCTGTAACTGATGCTGTCAGGATCGTTATTTTGGACTTAATTGTTTGTATTAACCCTCTAAATGATCCTGGGGTTTTTATTTCACTAGTCACTAATGTTTTTTTATTTATTTCGAGCACATGTAACGGTTAAAGGACATTTCACAAATTGGTCCTTATATAAGCTCAAAAAGGAGTGGGAAGAAGAAAACTTATTAAATCCCTCCCTGTCTTCATTTAAAACATAAGTTCAAAGCTTTGTTTAAGCCTCCTATTCAGATGAAACGGGAAAAAAAAGGGAAAAAAGCATATATATGTATAAATATGCACATATACATAAAAACACATATATACAAGTGATATACGAGTGATTCGAACATTAGGTAGACTAAACTTTCCATAGCCTCTCAAATTGTAAGTTCTCTCTTTCTATATAAACATTAATAACGGACAAATCAGGCGCCTTCTTTCCCTGAGGTTGACAAATTAGGACCAAACTGCGACAACTATGAAGCCTGTTTACAGCTGAACTATGTAACTTTCCAACACCTGCGTGTCTTTTTGCTTGGAATATTCCAGAGTATGGCATTAAACACTTAGGGGCATCTCTAATATTAAAATGTCGACAGTAACACTGCTTTGTTTGTGAATTTGACCCATGTGACTCAAAGTACCACTGTACAATGAGGGTTCGTTCCTCTGTGCTGTATTTGCTCAGATTAATGTGGGAAGGGGAGTTCTAAATGCTCTGAAAAAATAAAATAAAAATATTAAGAAACAAAAGAGTTATGACTATTTTTCAACTGTCAGTGACTTTTGGGCCACCCTGTATCTATATGTATTTTATATTTTCACTTAAAATAGACTTTACTGTACACTTTTTGCTCAAAATCGATCACACATAACAAGTTGTTACCCCAAACTTCTCCTGGAGACTCTCGTACCTGTGAGACGGGTTTTCTGTTGCCGACGTAGTATCTTATAAGTGCAGGGACGCTGTCAAATCCTTCTTTATCCAGACGATACTCCACTCTGGAATAAGCTTCATTCAACATCACAACCTAAGGAAACAAATGAAGCGTTAGGAGAGGACAAAAGGGTGCTGGTTCCCATGGTAACTTGCCGCTACTATACCTTCTTATTAATTTTAAAGTGCTGAGCGGCGTTTCTCCATTGGCAGGTCATGACGTAACTCCCTGGACTCGACAGCGAATCACGAACCAGGAAGTCTCCGTCTCGCTGCACCAGGTTTTCTGAGACCTTAAACGGTAAAACAAATCTGATAAGCGTATTTTATTACACTCATGTTATTTTTAGATAGGACTAAAATTTAATCTAATTTAAAGATGAAAGCGTTTATCATACTTCAATATTAGCACTGGCCCTGCAGCAATTAAAAATCTATTTCTATGTGGAGACGAGCAGGTGGTACAAACAGGCCAAGGTACAGCTCAGTTACAATTTGAATACATGATATTTTTTTTTTTAGCAATACAAACAGCTGTAATAAATAACTGTAATGCGGGTTTAATGCCAAAATGTGGAACAACATCTCCATGCAGACAACCAAATAGTGGAGCACTCACTTGTTTTTATCTTGTATTTCGTGTACTTTACTACTACGTACTATTATAGAACCTCTCTTGCAAAATGGTCTTTCTGTATTGTAGCCATGAGTCAGTAGTTAAAGCCAAATGAGACATGCACAAGTTTTCAAAAGTTTGCACATGTGACAAAGAAATGGCTAATGTCAAAGCGAGTTTGCACCGATCAGTGAATGTGAGTGAAAGAAAGAGGATTTGTATGTCTGAAATTGACTGATTATGTGTGTGAATAATGTGGTTTGGTTGTGTATGTGTGTGTGAACTGAACGTTTTATTTTTTTAAATGTCGTATTTCAGGGGTGAGATGTGTTGTATTTGGTTTGTACCGTATGTCACTTCTTTTATCCATCTACACCAAACTGTTCTTACTTAACATGAGCCTGTCCAGGGACGACAGGTGGAAATTAGTATCTTTGCTCTAACCTGGCACCAAACTGTACATCTTTCCTGTTTTTTAAGGTTAATGTTGTGCACTGTCCCTGTCCAAATAAAACCAGATCATACCATACTTTTTCATCATAAACATGTTTCGTTTTAGTCCAGGTCTTGGTCTTGACCTTTACAGATCTCAGAGTCTTTCTCACTTAAACAGAGCGTTGCCTTGATGTAATATAAATATAAATGTATCGCTAAAACACGTCATGTGACCGGGTCGGGACACAGCTGAAACCAGGCCGGTCTAATATCGCACCTTACACAACTTTAGCTCTGGATAAACTGTGCAGACTTGTGTTGTAGAGTCTATTTCCGTCTCACAGTCATAGCTCTGTCTCCCATAGACTTTAATTAAGTGTGTGTTTGTATAGCCTGTAATGGTTTAGTTTAGTCGGAGGAAGCAGCTTATTAAAAGTGATTAGATCTTGGTGGGTTTTTCACATGCAGTGCACAGGGTCGCCCTCCTCCCTCTGCCTCGAAATACTGTCTCTGTCTCAGGCCACACGAAGAAAACTGTGATGTGAAACTGTAAAATAATGATATATGTAAACTTGGGCCACACAATATCACGGAATAGCCTTTAGGTCTGTGATGATAAATACTGCAGGGTGTCCGTAAAGTCTATTTACAGTTTTAAAATTTAATTACAAAGGCATTTGATAAGATATCTTAATTAGTTTTGTTATATTGTACTCAGTGGTTATACAAGTTTTTAATCACATTGCATCCTCATATATCCTGCATCCTGTTGATTAAAGACACATCCTTTTAAATGAAACCCTAAGAAATGGCTCCGTGTCAAGAGAAGCCACAGTGTGTATCATAGTTCTACGGGGCTATGTTAAAAATATCGTGTATCGAACAAAGACACAGGACATTACTGAACTAAAGCAAAAGATACACACTCGACTGCAACCACTGATGAGGCTCAGCTACAGCGAAACACGGCAAAAAACCCAGTCCCGTCCTGATCTGCTTTGTGCAATAGAACAAGTCTAATTAGGATATCTTTTCAATTGCCTCTGTAATAAATGTTTTCAATTCTAAAGAGACAAAGAGACATCCTTTATATCGACTTATCGTTCAGTCTATGAAACCTGGAGCAGTACATTTTGGGGGTCAGTATTTATCGTGTGAACTTTTTCTTTGTAAAAGTGGGGAGGTTTGGGGTATTTTTGTTGTAATACAGTAAGATTTGAGCTGGAGAGGGTGGAATAAGTATCTTCTATGGCTAATTTTTGGTTCATTTTGCTGTTTATTTGACGCAGCTCAGACCTTTTAATGAGACAGCCTATTTAAAAATGCTTCACTGGGTTTATCTTGCGTTATGTTAGTTTATCAGTGGCGTAAAGTAGTTTCAATATTATCGTTTATCGCATTATTGACCTTATTCGGCCTGGTCACTTTTGCCTCGAAACGCTCCAAACCCACGGCAACTTCAACTCGCAATAACGGCATTTATTAAGCAAGAAATAGTCCTCCATAAACAACAAGTCCTACCAACTTTTGCATTACTTTACTTTCAGTTCATATTTCAGCATTTTCTCCCATGCTAATGTGTTTGAAATGTGCTCTACAAAACTGAATCTTAATTGGAAAACATTAAGAATCTCTACGGAACTGCAGACTTTTTTTTTCTCTTTTTTCCCCCCAGAATTGTGCATTATTGTCCATTTTCCTCGTTAAATCTCTCTTGTACAACACAAACACATTTCAAAAGTAGTTCTCACGGGGCTGTCAGCACTGCCTTTTGTTCCTCACTTTTTCAGTAAGAGCTCAGTGCGTGAAGTTGTAATTTTTAAACTTGTAAACACTAATGACACCTGGGATCTGGTTGGACTAGTTTGTCTCCAGGCTGAAGGGAGGGACGGGTGACTGCTCCGACTCGTGCAGTGTGAAGGAGGAACGTTAAGATTAATTAAACAATAATAATAATAATAGTAATAACAATAATATGGTCGTAAGAACTAGAAAAAAAGAGAATTTTAACAGACAAAATGAGTGATTTTAATACAAATAATGCACAAAAACTGTGATTAGTTTTGCAATAAATGTTTTAAATGTGCAGTTCTGTTCAGACTGTATATTGTATTGTATAAGAACTTCATGAGCATTAACATTTAAGAGAAGACTGAACTGATTCTGAAACTAATACAACAATATATAATCAATATATAATCACGTGCATTTCAGACAATGTGTGTGAAGGTTTGAACTACAACAACATGATTTTTCTATTAATGGGCCCATATTACACTGTCTGGAGTTGTGTTTAGTTTCATTCACACACGTTTAACACACAAACCCTGCAGATTTAAGCTGAGTTCTTCTCTCAAACAGAAAACACTCTGTTCCACCTTGTGATGTCATGAGGTAATACAGGAAGTTCTCCACTGTGTTTGTAAACTCCACACACCTTCACTTGAATCATTTTGATGATTTCAGCCCCTGGAATTGCCGATCTCTACTGAGCTAAAGGTAAACCTGAAAACTAACACTTCATGACATCACGAGGTGGAACAGAGGCGTTACAGGGATTACTAAAACACAACTCCAGGTCAGTTTTTGGCTGGTAACAATATTATAAGGGTCAATTTTGCATATATAGGACCTTTAAAAGACAGAGGAATTTGCTATTTGCAGGGGATTATATTACAAACTCCAAACTGCGATTTCAATGAAATTTTGATTCGATCTAGTATATAGTACAAACATTGTGCAGCCGCAGCGGTATTTGGTCAGAGTCAATAATCATGAATAACAGTTTGATTGTGATGTTTCCTCTCACAAAAATCATAACACTAATGTTTGATCCCATGACTCTCTGTATCGTGCAGTACCTGTCTGTGTATGGCTCCGTGGTACGTGAGTGTAGTACCTGTCTGTGTATGGCTCCGTGGTACGTGAGTGTAGTACCTGTCTGGGTATGGCTCCGTGGTACATGAGTGTAGTACCTGTGTATGGCTCCGTGGTACGTGAGTGTAGTACCTGTCTGGGTATGGCTCCGTGGTACGTGAGTGTAGGATCCGTGGTACATGAGTGTAGTACCTGTCTGTGTATGGATCTGTGGTACATGAGTGTAGTACCTGTCTGGGTATGGATCCGTGGTACATGAGTGTAGTACCTGTCTGGGTATGGATCCGTGGTACATGAGTGCAGTACCTGTCTGGGTATGGCTCCGTGGTACATGAGTGTAGTACCTGTCTGGGTATGGCTCCGTGGTACGTGAGTGCAGTACCTGTCTGGGTATGGCTCTGTGGTACGTGAGTGTAGTACCTGTCTGGGTATGGATCCGTGGTACCACGCATGGCTCCTGGGCTCGTCTCCGTTCATCTTCAGCTCCTCCTCCAGCTCTCGTCGAAGCTTCTCTGGAGGACAGTCCAGAATGAACTGATCTCGTGAGAACTGCAAGAGAAAATACAACAACATGAATTATAAGTATCGACCTGTGTGCTGAGTATTTCTGACAGGTCATGAACAATCAGGTGAGGTCAAGATTATTCGATTCAATGATAATTACAGAGTCAAAATATAATACTAAGAACCAGGTAAGTAATTTCAATTCAGTCCATACATCAAAAGAGCAAAAACTAAATATAAAGTGCTTTTCATCTGGAATTTTTTGTTTAGATATAGTTGAGTTCTTGTTCAATGTCATCTCAGTCCTGGTTTAGCCCTGGTTTAGTCCTGGTTTAGTCCTGGTTTAGTCCTGGTTTAGTCCTGGTTTAGTCCTGGTTTAGTCCAGGTTTAGTCCGGTTTAGTCCTGTTTAGTCTGGGTTCAACCCTGGTTCAGCCCCTGTTTTAATCCTGGTCCAATCATGGTTCAGTCCCTGTTCTAGTCCTGGTTTAGTCCTGGTTCAGTCCTGGTCTAGTGTCGTTTCAGTCTTGGTTTTCTCCTGATTTAGTCTTTGCTTAAATCTGGTTTAGACCTGGTCCAGTCCCTGTTATAGTCCTGGTTTAGCCTGGGTTCAGTCCTGGTTCAGTCCCTGTTCTAGTCCTGGTTTAGTCCTGTTCTAGTCCTGGTTTAGTCCTGGTTCAGTCCTGGTCTAGTGTCGTTTCAGTCTTAGTTCACTCCTGATTTAGTCTTTACTTAAATCCGGCTTAGACCTGGTTCAGTCCCTGATCTAGCCGTAGTTCAGTTTTGGTTTAGTCCTGGTCATATCCTGAAGGAACGACGATCTACTGGACAGTATTAGACATTAGATTTCACACTTTTGGTTCATGGTGTCAGTATTTGTTCATTGAGCCAAGACCTTAGCCACGTGCACAGCTGAGCAAAGACCAAAGAAGTGATATTTCATAATAAACAAAACCCCACGTGTCGTCGGTTACAAATCAAGTACGTCCAGTCCTCTTCAGCCGGGTATGTTCCATTGTGTTCACACTGGCTTCAGCGTGAACCAGTATTTAGACAGAAAGTATACTATATAAAACAACATCGCAGTGACACTAGAGCCGACTTTGAGAGGTCATTTAGCTTAAAAGGTCAATAGACAAACTTTCCAAAACGCACTAAAAATACCAAGTTAAACGCTGCCAAAAGTAAAATGTGGCATGTGGAGGCGAGCCAGAGATTAAATTTGCAATGATTATAAGAGAACTATAAATAGAAGTTGTAGTATTCATCGAAGTTTGGAGTACTTAAGTGATTTCTTGGATCACTACTTTGTACTTTTATAAGCTGGCCCATCGTCAGAAATTTGAGGGGCAAGAAGTCTCACATGGGCCGTCCCCTAATTCAATTTAATATGAAGAAAGTGCAATTATGGGACAACAGACCTCTTTACTCCCCTGTTTTGAAGTAATTTCTACCCAAACTCGACCTATCTTTGAGTACAAATCACCAACCAGACTGATAAAATGAAAGTTTCCAGCAGCAGAAACACAAACTTACTTCGCAGCTGCTTGGTCTCTGCATGTCTCCTCAGATCTGTCTTCATAACATCCTCACTATAAACTCTCACTTTTCCCATCAGAATCCCATCGTTTGTCCATGTCCCTGTGTGGACTTCCTCACAGTCTCACGCCGTTTCCGATCTGTGGCTCTGGGACGGAGGTTCTGTCCTGCCTCCACACACACCTACACCTGACGCACAGCCCGCAGGTGACGCAACCTTCAACTCGTCACATTTAAACTGGTTCTGCAGCTTTGGAAAGGTTCTGATTTTCCAGTAAATGTTTGGATCGACACATTGATGTGTGTTTATGAGAAAAGATAAAGTCATTTGGGAAAGGGAAGGTGTACAAATGTACTTTTTAATTCATTAATTCATACATTTTAATTCTGTCGTGGTAATGGTAGTCACAGTAGTAGTAATAGTAGCAGTAGTAATTGTAATAGTAGTAGTAGTAGTAGTAGTAGTGGCATTAGCAGCAGCAGTAGTAGAAGTAGTAGTAGTAATAGTAGTTGTTGCAGTCACAGTAGTAGTAATAATGTAGTAGTATGGTAGTAACATAGTAGCAGTAGTAATAGTAATAGTAGTAGTAGGAGCAATACTTTTGAACCCTGTGTAGTAGTTGTAGTTGTTGTTGTAGTAACAGTAATAGTAGAAGTAGTAGTAGTAAAAGAAGTAATGGTACTAGTAGTAGTAGCAGTAACAGCAGTAGCAGTAGTAGAGTAGTAGTAGTTGTTGTAGTAGTAATTGTTGTAGTAACAGTAGTAGCTTTAGTAGTAATAGTAATAGTAGTAGTAGGAGCAATACTTTTGAACCCTGACTAGTAGTTGTAGTTGTTGTAGTAACAGTAGTAGTAGTAGTAGTAGTAGTAAAAGAAGTAATGGTAATAGTAGTAGTAGTAGTAGCAATACTTTTGAACCCTGTTGTTGTAGTAGTTGTAGTAACAGTAGTAGTTTAGTAGTAATAGTAATAGTAGTAGTAGTTGTAGTACTTTTGAACCCTGACTAGTAGTAGTAGTAGTTGTTGTAGTAATATTAGAAGTAGTAGTAGTGGTAGCAGTAGTAGAGTGGTATCAGTTGTTGTAGTACTAGTTGTTGTAGTAACTGTAATAGCAGCAGTAGTAGTAATAGTAATAGTAGTAGTTGCTGTTGTAATACCAGTAATAGTAGTAGTAGTAGTAGTAGTAGTAGTAGTAGTAGTAGTAGTAGTAGTAGAGGCAGTAGTAGTAGTAGTATTAGTAGCAGCAGCAGTACTTTTGAACCCTGTGGTAAAGGTAACAGTTATCCGCATGTACAGTAAGTAAACACATGTTATTGCATATAAATATTTAGTAAGTAAATATAAATAAATATATTTCAATGTGTTTTTTTTTTGTGTTTTTTTTTTTGTTTTACTTCAGCAGTAATATCTGGTTAAGTTTCCTGACCAATCAGAACAGTCTCATGAAGCCAGTCCATGTGTAAGACCCGGCACTTACACATGTATCGATCCAGAGTCACACAATTGGAAAAAAGCCAATACTTCTCCCCATGAAACTGAAACCTTTACGCTGCATTACACACAGAACGCCGTCTATACGTCTCTGTAAAGACATTACAATAGACCCCTCTGCCCTGCGTCTCAGCGGCTCCGAAGAATCAAATTTCAGCTACGTCCAAACAGAACAGAGCGAGTGTCATTTTGAGACACTGGACGATATTGGCTCTAAACAAAGTACAAGGCCTTTTTCTCCTTCACTACAGCCACAGCGGCGAGTTTTTCCTGTTTTGCAAGGAGACGATCAACACCAGCCTGAAAACACAAGGTCATAGGCCAAATGGGAGGTTAAATGTATTACTGCTATTTATTTTTGTGTGTGTTTAAAGGTACACTGTGTAACCTTTGGAGTGGGGGGTCTGCCACTTGTGTCCATGGAGATGTTGTTACTTTGCCTGGAGTTTTTCGCAGTGTTAAACATATCGTTGTTTCATTCACACATGTTTAACACACAAATCCTGCAAATTTAGGCTCTTCTCTCCAACTGAAAACACTCTGTTCCACCTTGTGATGTCATCATGTGGTAATACAGAAGTGCTCCATTGTGTTTTTAAACTCCACACTCCTTCACTAGAGTCATTTTTATAATTTTAGCCCTGGAATTGCCAATGTCTGCCAAAAAAAAGGTAAAAGGTAGATGTTAACTACCACTTCATGACATCATAAAGTGGAACAGAGCATTTTGGGCTTTGGCAATGTGGACAAACTCTTACTAAAACATGTGTGAATGAAATAAAACACAACTCCAGGCATGTTTTTGAGGAGGTAACAGCATTAAAACACGCCTAAAAGTTCACATTGGTCAAGTTTGTGTAATATAGGACCTTTAAAGATGCATTCTCTACAAATCCAAGCTGTAATTTGGTCAGAATCTTCCTCAGTACGGCATTAATACTGGTGGAACATTTCAGGAAAAGCAATAACATCTGAATGGAGACACTAGAACCTCTATTATTGCACCTTTAATTAAAAAGATGGTGCTTCTGAAAGATTGTCAGTGCCTAGATTTAGATACAAGTTGCAGATCTTTTATTTCAGGTATAACGACTTTAATAATAACAATACATCAGACTTTTATCATGTTTTTTACACTCAAAAACGATGGTGGGAATCATGGGGAAACACCAAATTGAACAGGTGAGTTTTTAAGACGGGATTTGAAGTGCTCCAATGAGTCCGAGTTCCTGATGGATTGTGGGAGTGCGTTTTGGAGAGTGCAGGGGGGGGGAAGCGGAGGCGAGGGCGGCAGCTACGAGGGCTCGGTCCCCACAGACTCTGTTCATTAAGCCACAAAGCCACGTCACACTTCACTTACACTTCAACTCCACAAATACATTGAGCCTCACCCTTGTGGAATTGGAAATGACAGAATCTATGGACCCACTGCTTTAAAAAGATTGTGTTCTTTGGTTCCTTTTGTATTCTTCCTTTTCGTTTTATGTGTGCTAGGTTAATCCAATTGCGCTAGAACGAACTTAACAAAACATAATCAGGTCAAATATACAAGAGAAACGCGTATTACGATGCTTGATTTTTGAAAAACAAGGCACTTTACATCAATAAATCACTCATCCATTCACATAGAAACTGGAAGCGAGGTGGGTTAAGTGTCTTGCCCAATGACACAACAACAGGACTCATTTGTAAGAGCTGGAATCGCTCCGCCAACCCCATTTATGTCCAGATGTAGCCTCTCCAGTGCCTCTTTCAGCTCAATGCAACAACTGGTTTCTGTTTAAAACCATGTGACTGAACTGATAAACCCATTTAATATAATAACATTGGCGTTTCTTTTTAATTTTATCGATTTGTTTTACAGTAAGTGCGCTTTTTACGACCGCTGTCACCATGCCAACAGAGATGACGGACAGAGCGGTGCAGGGCAACGGATAAACGAATGCAAAGTCGACAAAGGCACAAGAGAGAAACAAATGGATTATGCAGATGAGGCAGACGGATGTAATATTTAAGAGAAGGCACGATGAGAATAAATATGAAAGTGAGCATCATCCGTTGTTTTACTGGAGAGCCTGCAGGATGAGGTCATCGCTGTGGCGGCGGCGGTGACTACGGCACTCAGCAGTATGATCCCTCTCTGTCACTACGGCTTAGCGTGAGCTCATGTTTACTACTGGCTTCATGAATGAGTCAAGAAGTCACATGTCGTCCAAAGCAAACAATGACTCGTGTGTGAAATTAAAGTATTACGATTATTAAGTGTTTTTGAGTCAGCAGATTATACAGCTGCAGTACTTCGGCGCTAGTACAGGGTGGCTCAAAAGTCACTGACACTTTTAAATCTTCAGTAGCTCCTATAATTCTTAAGTTATACTCACCAAATTTTAACAGTAGATGAACTGAACCTTCCCAGATTTTTCTCAATATATACAGTTATAATTGTTCACTTACACTTGAACTTATCACTACTTCAACTAGGATAAGTAAAAATGACCTAATTTTTTAAAAATAATGTTTTTTAAGTGTCACCATTTTGTGTTTGTCTCTGAACAGCCTGATCCAACACACTTTACAGAACATTTAAATCATTTCCGGCTTATGGCTCTTATTTGATCCTGATATTACGTTTGAAGTTGTTTATTGTCTGAGGTTTATTCACAAACACCTTTTCTTTAAGATAGACCCACAGGAAGAAATCAGGACGAGTCAGGTCTGTGGAGATCACATACTGCCCCCTGTCTGTGAAAAACACTTATTATTCCTTTAATGGCATTTACTCTTGGGGCATCTCTGGTATTAAAATGTCGACGGTAACACCTCTGGGTTTGTGAATTTGACCCGTGTGACTCAAAGCACCACTGTACAATGAGGGTTCGTTCCTCGGTGCTGTATTTGCTCAGATTAATGTGGGAAGGGTCGTTCTAAATGCTCTGAAAAAATACAAGACAAATATTTAGAAACAAAAGAGTCATAACTTTTTTTCAACTGTCAGTGACTTTTGTATTTGCATGGTACAAAATGCATGGTCACATTTAAATATAGCGCTTTTCAATCTTTATGATGTTTATATCGAGAGCGGGATTCAAACCGCAAACCTTTGAATCAAAGTCTGGACAAACACTCTCCCAGACGACCTGCTGTCGCCAGATAAAAAAGTGGGGAGCAAAATCAGGGAAGAATCTTTTGAACACGCATTTAGTTGCAGAACACGAAATGTATTTTGTAACGTATTCTGACACATGGGCTGATCAGAGTACTGCATTCTGAATACTTATAATACTTACATTGAGCTGCATTTAAATTATAGTGTAAAAACGCATTTCCTGTCACTAGTTAGAGAAAAAAAATCTGAAAAAAGAGCAGAGTTTTGTATTTTTCTCACTTATTTTAAACAGTTGAGCAACGAAGCTTAAATTGTGTGATCAAGTCGTGTATCCCCTTGATTTTAAAAAACTTACTGTAATCTGAATACCACCAAATGAAAAAGTAACTACTGGGCATGATACTGTACTAAATAATACTTCAGTCTTGTATCTGGTAACACTCCCAACTACCACATTCACACTATTGGATTCATAAAACAAAGTAGGTTAAGTGTCTTGCCCCAGGAAACAAAAACGAGTATGAACTTTGGTTTGGGGGGTTTTGAACTAGATTCATATTATTTACATATTACACAGCTCCAACTGGAACCATCAGTTATACAGATATAGAGATTATGCAGTGACATTATTTTATTTGAAAAAAAGCCCGAAACATCAGGACTGAGCGGCACCGAGGCAGGATTATGAGCAGTGCAACAGACAAAATGTGTTTATTTGCTGTTTATTTACTCATTTTTGTGTGTGGAGCTGCACAATCCTCAACATTTCCTCAGAAAGGTTCAGTTCAGCTGTGTCTGATCTAGAGTCTGTGATAAATGTGAGCGCAGCCTGCAGTGTCTCTTTTCTCTGTGGTTTACTAACTGGTTTTATCCGACTGTTGACTTGATTTTCTTATTTTAGATGCCAGGGACAAACTAAATATTTAGCAGAGTTATAGACTTTAATATTTACTCTCAAACCATAGCAGCTCTTTCACATGTTGGACGTATTTGGAGCTTTTAGAGGAGAAAATGTCATTACTCACCAGTCACCACTGACACTCACTAATACAGTTTCACAAGTTATAATGTCATCTTCATAACCAATAACTTTTTCAGCACTTTTCTCAACTTCCAAAGGCCAGAGCAAAGTTTCACTGTCACGATTAAGCAGTCAACAACTAGCATGCTAATCACGCTGTGCCTATTGTGATTCTCAGACAACAAAACAGTTTATAAATCTTACGTTTTTTTCTTTCTTATTCTGTAAAGCACTTTGAATTAGCTTGTGTATGAATTCTGCTACACAAATAAAAATAAACTTGCCTTGCCTATAATTGGATGCACGGTGGTCTTATTTCGACTTCAAGAGCTGCTGATAAAATAGTTCTGAACTGGGGCAAGACTCATTTTGCTCAAATACTGACATGCCACTCGCTAAGACAGTCCCAAAGGTTGTGATGTCGTCTGCATAACCTCGATTAAAGGACACACTGCCTTCTGAACATCTGTTACATAAAAGATTCAAGAGGAACCTGCTACTTTCACTTTCACCTCAAGCTATTCCAGCTTGCCCTTGGCCTGATCGTGCACAAAGACATGTATGAGAAGTTGCCAGATACTTTGATAGTTCTTGAGCGGAGGTGAAGGGCAGTGTAATAGCAGGACAGTTACAGTCGGTCTGCACTGATTTAACTGTCCTCCTGGGCCCGGTTCATCTGTCATTAAGAACAGATCCATGTTTAAAGGCGAGATCGATTATCTCATTACAACTGACATCTATGTGCTTAGTGTGGGCCCTAGTCCAAGCCCGATTTCGATACTAAGGAATAGACTTGATGCTCAATTCCGATTCTGATACTGCAATGATAATAAAAAACTTTCTTCAGACAGTAGAATGTGATTTTCAACATTGCATAGTAGAACTTTCTTTTATGTTCCCATGTTTATCACGGGAGTTACGGTCTAAAAATTACTCGCAATAGGTGAAATCTGCAGAGTTCTATATGTTTTGCAGCTGTAAAACCCCTCACCACACACTTTATACACTTTTCTCACACGGGCATTAACATTTTCTCACATTTCTCTCTCGTTTAAACTCTCTCAAAGTTCAAACCTTCGTCGGTGCCTTTGCCGGTGCAGAACGTTTCATCGACATTGTGGGTTTTGTCAGGGAGAAAACTTGCAAAACACAGGGCACTTCAGAGTCACACTGATCCAACATTATGTAAATTCGTCTGACACATTCTGTACTGTACAGGAGACACGGAGGAGACTGATGGACAATGGTCTACAGTCCCTCATCCAATCAGGACGCAGAACACAGTGGTCTACAGTCCCTCAGCCAATCAGGACGCAGAACACAATGGTCTACAGTCCCTTAGCCAATCAGAACGCAGAACACAATGGTCTACAGTCCCTTAGCCAATCAGGACGCAGAACACAATGGTCTACAGTCCCTCAGCCAATCAGGACACAGAACACAATGGTCTACAGTCCCTCAGCCAATCAGGACGCAGAACACAATGGTCTACAGTCCCTTAGCCAATCAGGACATAGAACACAATGCATGTTCATACGATGCATCCCTCAGTGTCCAGCAGGTTTCATAGTGGTCCATGGGTGGAGACTAGTCCATGTGTCTTATACTTGTTCTAAGATCATTCCAAAGCTGTTCAGGAAAGGTTCATTTCTGTCCCATGAATGTGATGATACCTGCTCAAATATCTAGTTTCGATACTAGTTTTAGTATTGATTCATATCTGATTTCCGCTACTTTCGACAATCACAGTGGGCCCTACATGAAGACTTTGGTTCTCTAAAGATGTAACGGTGTAACTTTTCTGCTGTAGAGTCTGCTGTGTGCTGTCGCCATAGAGATTCAGTCCATACTTTATTAAAAAGACTGTTTGCTTTGTAATGTTCCACTGTATGGCATTAACTTAATCTTACAAAGACAATGCATGTTTTTCAATGTATTTCTAGCAATAAAAACACCTGTAATTAAATAAATGCAACTTAGATCAATTTAAAGCCATACTTTGCAACATTCTGGGCATGGATCAGAGCAGGTGACACATCCCCCACCAGACAAGTTACATAGTGGAGCTTTAATTAGTCAGCTTTCTCATGTTTTTTTACTTATTTTGTTTCATCCCACTGCACTACCCCAGAGCCACAGGGAGAGCACTGTAAAAGGCATTTCCTGTATGTGGATTTCTGTTGGATTTCTGTTGGATTTCAGTTGGATTTCAGTTGGATTTCTGCAGGTTTGTTGTATGGACAATCGTCTTAGCTGCAGCTGACCAATCAGGAGACACTGGTCTAAGCTCTTTGTCCTTTGTGTCCTCTGATGTGACGGTTGAGCCCTTTAAAATCATAATGCTTCAGGCTCCTCTCCCAACACGTTATAATCCCATAGGTGATTAACACACAAAACCTGCAGATTTACGCTGTATTCCACCTTGTGATGTCATCATGTGGTAATACAGGAAGTGCTGCACAGTGTTTTTAAACTCCACACACCTTCAACTAGAATCATTTGGATGATTTCAGCTCTGGAATTGCTGATCTCTACTGAACAAATGGTAAAAGGAGCTGTTAATATGAACTACCACTTCATGACATCACAAGGTGGAACAGAGCATTTTGAGCTTTGGAGATGTACAGACTAATAATAAAGTGTTACTCAAACATGTGTAAATGAAACAAAACACAACTCCAGGTCTGTTTGTGATGAGGAAATAGCATTTTAACATAGATCAGATAATAATGTAATATGGGCCCTTTAATAGTCTCTTACCCTGCTCAAAAATGGGGCTAAAACTTGTATTATTTTTTTTAGAAATGAATTGCAATTGTGATTATATTTGCAATTTTAGGATTTATAGACTAACTTGAGAGAAGTATAGTATATTAACTTCTAAGCTAAACAGGAATAACAAACCTTCAATTCATTTTTATTTATGTAGCATTTAAGACAACTTCAGCTGCAACAGAAAACAAATATACAGATACCACAATATATAAGAAAAGAACAATAAAACACCAATATATCCGTCTGTATTAAATGCCAGGGAGAAGAATTGGGTCTAAACTCATGGATAAGCAAGATTTTTCCTTAAAAAACATATTTTTGACTTTGAATTACACAAACACCAGTAGCCCTTTCCATTTATTACCAAAACTGCAATTTCAATTTCAATTATTCAGGCAGTGGCAGCTAAGTGGAGGCAGGTCCCATTGTATTAACCGCTGACTCTGTTCCTTTCCATTCTTCACAAGGGAAGGAGCAACTGACACAGTGAATGCAAACTGTCAAAGTGCAGGGCCCGAGATGGAAATGCAGTTACGCCTTTGTGCCTTTCCAGACGGGCTTATGAAATCGTCTGCAATCCTCAAAAAACAGCGTATTCCCTCACAGTGATAAACATCTAGAGACACTGAATCCCTGAGGTGTTTGTGATGATCAAAGCGTCTCAGAAGTACAGCAGAACGTGGTCCACTCCTTTCCTGTTTACGAGCGTCTTTCTTTACGTCTCTGGGGCAGGTTTGGACGATGTGTTTAGGGCGTGTAATGAGGAATGGTCACGTCTTTATACGGCGCTTTTCCACCTTCAGGTCACTCGAATCACTTTACGTCAAAGAGCCGCTCGTCCATTCGAACACACGCTCATCCTCCAGTGTACGAGACACTGAGGGCGAGGACGGTTAAGTGTCTTGCCCAAGGACACGACGATAAGTCTGTCACGATAAATACTATATCGACTTACTATTGAAAGCTGGAACCTCTCCCTCTTTCTCTCTGTCTCTCTCTCTCTCTCTCTTATGTTTCTCTCCCTCTCTCTCTTTCTCTTTGCCCCCCCTCTTTGTCTCTCTCTCTCTATCCTTCTCTCTGTCTCTCTCCCTCCCTCTGTCTCTCTATCTGTCTGCCTCTCCCCTCTCTCTCTTGCTCTCTTTATATTTCTCTGTCTCTCTCCCGCCCTCTCTCTCCATTTCTCTCTGCCCCCCTCTGTCTCTCTCTCATTCTCTCTTCCTCTTCTCTATGTCTCTCTGTCCCTGTTCCTCCCTCCCTCCCTCTCTCTTTCTCTCTGCCCCCCTATGTATCTCTCTCTCTATCCCTCTCTCTGTCTCTCTCCCTCCCTCTCTCTCTTCTCTGCCCCCACCCTCTCTGTTTGTCTTTCTTGCTTTCTCTGCCCCCCTCTGTCTCCCTCTTTCTCTCTGTCTCCCCTCTCTCTCTCTCTCTGTCTCTCCCTCTCTCTCTCTGCTTTCCCACCCCGTCTCTCTCTCGCTTGCTCTCTCTATGTCTCTCTGTTTCTCTATCCCTCTCTCTGTCTCTCTCCCTCTTTCTCTCTGCCCCCATCTCTCTTTTGCTCTCTCTGTCTATCTGTCTCTGTAACCCTCTCTCTGTCTCTCTCCCTCCCTGTCTGTGTCTTTCTCTCTGCATCCCCCTCTCTGTCTCTCTTTCAAGCTCTCTCTCTGTCTCTCTTTCCCTCTCTATCACTCTGTATCTCTCCTTCTTACTCTCTCTATCCCTCTCTGTGTCTCTCTCTCATCCCCCCTCTCTCTCTCTTTCTGTCTCAGCTCCCCTCTCTGTCTCTCTTTCCATCTCTTCCCTCTCTGTCTCTCTCTCCCTTCCTCTCTCTGTCTTTCTCTCTGCATCCCCCTCTCTGTCTCTCTTTCTTTCCCTCTCTCTGTCTCTCTCTCCCTTCCTCTCTCTGTCTTTCTCTCTGCATCCCCCTCTCTGTCTCTCTTTCTTTCCCTCTCTCTGTCTCTCCCTCTTCCTCTCTTTATCTCTCTCTCTCCACATACATAATAATACAACCAGTGGCGTTGCCGACGGCGACGGGTCTGTCACGATAAATACTACATCAACTATCGTTCAATGTACGAAAGCTGGAACAGTATTGTCTGTATGAGAAGATCTGAGCCATAAAAGTTTGAATTATTAACTTCTACGGCTCATTACAGATGCAAACTAAGTGCTAAAGTGTTTCATTCTGCCTATTTATTTGGTTTTTTTGTACCTTTACAGTAGTTCTGTGGTTTAAATCAGCTCTTGGCTTTTGTGTCCGTGGCATAAATTGGTTTCTACATCATTTATACAATTCTAAAGTTCCACTCAGGGTTATAGCCTCTTCCTGGGCTGCCATATACGGCTGGACATTCAACTGGATTTTAATAGCAGTGAAAGCTAATTAACTGACTAATAATAAGTGTGAATGTTGCAGTTATTGGCTGGTGTTTTCTAATTAACAGGTCTACAGCTAATCCTTCCCCAGTTTTAGCACAGAAACTGGAGCAAAGTTTAAACCTTTGTGGATCATTTTGAGTGTGGATGGCCAGTGGTGGAAGAAGTACTCACACCAGAGCAAAAGTAAAAGTATCACATGAAAAATTCTATGTAAAAGTACATTATTAAAAGTCCTATGTATTTGCTTTTCCTAAGAACCATAACATGCAAATAACATGTTTTTTGGCACATCACGCTGCCCTGGTGTCATGCACTGGAGCTTTTCACAAACAGAAAAACTACACGAGACTTGTGATGACTATAATTAGCACCAAAGCACATAATCGTTCTAATTGGCTGCTCCAGATCTGGTTCAGCAGTTTTTGATGTGTTGCAGTGATTTTCAAACTTTTAGCATCGAGTAGAATCTAAGAAAATGTACTTAAATACCACATTTTGTCTCTAAATGAACCGCAGCATAAAGACGAGTTGGTTTAGGGTGAGATCTGTTGTTGTGACATTATTGTTTTATCTTGATGACATTTTATACAGAAATGGTCTGAGCCTTAAGGATTCACAATGGACAGTTCTTTCTTCTTCTTTCTTCTCTCTATCCCTCTCTCTGGCTCTTCTCTCTCCCGCTCTGCCTCTCTATCTATCTCCTCCCTCTCTCTCTGTCTCTCATCCTCCCTCTCTCTCTCTGTCTCTCTATCTCTCTTCCTCCCTCTCCTTCTCTCTCTCCCTCCCTCCCTCTCTCTGTCTCTCTGTCCCTCTCTCTCTTCCTCCCTCTCTCCCTTTTCTCTCTGTCTCTCTATGTTTCTCTGTCCCTCTATCCCTCTCTTCGTCTCTCTCCCTCTCTCTCTTTCTCTCTGTCTTTCTCCCTCCCTCTCTCTCTCTCTGTCTCTCAATGTTTCTGTCTCTCTATCCCTCTCTTTGTCCCTCTCCCTCTCTCTTTATCTCTGTCTTTCTCCCCTCTCTCTCTATTCCTCTCTCTGTCTCTCTTCCTCTCTCCCCTCTCTCTATGTTTCTCTGTCTCTCTAGCCCTCTCTTTGTCTCTCTCCCTCTCTCTCTCTTTCTCTCTGTCTTTCTCCCCTCTCTCTGTCTCTCTCCCTCCCTCTCTCTCTCTCTATGTTTCTCTGTCTCTCTATTCCTCTCACTCCCTCCCTCTCTCTCTCTGTCTCTCTATCCTTCTCTCTGACTCTCTGTCTCTCTTCCTCCCCTCTCTCGCTATCTCTCTGTCTCCCTCCCCCTCTCTCTATCCCTCTCTCTGTCTCTCTATCTCTCTTCCTCCCTCTCTCCATGATTGACAGCCTCATACAAAATAATACAACCAAAATGGCAATGCTGTCGCCCACGGCAACGTCTATAATAAGGTGAATCGGGATTATCTAATTCTATAGGTAGATTGTAATCGATACTAATACTACTATTGAAACGAGATACACATTTGAACAAGTACAGACACAGAAATAATATAATATGAAAAAACTGGACCTTACCTGAATAATTTTAGAACTGTACGGATCTATATTTATTTAAGGACTGGTACAAGATCATGGTGAAGTATATCTGAGAGAAAATGTGTCTTGCAGTACAGATATAAGCTCAAAATAAGTCTGCTGTGTCCTAAATTAAACATACCATAAAGAGTCACCAGAAGATGACAGATTTGGGGAATTACTTTACACATAATTGTCGTTTTCTGAACCAAACGCGGTGAGAAGACGTGAGATCACTGTGGAGACTGGACTGAGTTTGACCCTCATTTTGTGTGACGTCATGTCTCGATGATGAAAACAGACTGGTTATTTTCACTGCTTTTGCTTCTGTTACTAGTGTTTTCGTTCATAATTTATCTTAATCTCAGTGATCCGGAGGTCAGGCGGTTTACAGCGACATTTAAAGAGTGTTTTGTCCTCACTGAATGTCAAAGGGACGATAAAAGAGGATAATACACGAACCTGTGCCCTTGATACTGTACAGTACTGTCCCACGAGACCCCGGCCTGCTCCCAGTCTCTCTCTCATTATCTCTCCCTTCTTTCTCTGTCTATCCCTCTTTCTGTCCCTCCTTACCTCCCTCCCTCCTTTTCTCTCTCTCTGTCTCTATCTCGCTCTCTGTCTCTCTCTGTCCCGCCTTCTCTCTTTCTTTCACCCCACTATCTCTGTCTCTATCTCTGTCTCTCTCTTTATATCTCCCTCTATCTCTGTCTCTCTTTCTCACTCTCTCTCTCTCTCTCTTCTTTTTCTCTCTCTTTCTCTCCAGCTCTCTGCCCCCCCTCTCTCTGTCTCTGTTGCTTTCTCTCTGCCTCTCGCTCTCTCTACCCTCTCTCTCTGTCTCTCTCTTTCTCTCTCTCTATGCCCCTCTCTCCTTCTCTCTTCTCTCTCTGTGTCTCCCCCGTCTATCTCTCCCCTCTCTTTCTGTGTCTCTCTCTATCTATCTCTCTGTCCCTCTCCCTCTCTCTCTCTTTCTGTTGGTTTCTCTCTGCCCCCGCCCTCTCTCTTTTGCTCTCGCTCCCCTCTCTCTGTCTCTCTCTTTTGCTATCTCTGTACCTCTCTCCCTTTCTCGCTCTCTCTGTCTCTCTCTCCTCTCTCTCTCTCTCTGTACCCCTCTCTCCTTCTCTCTTCTCTCTCTGTGTCTCCCCCTGTCTCTCTGTCTGTCATCGGTCATCTCTCCTCATCTCTCTCTCTCTACCCATCTCTCTGTCCTTCTCCCTCTCTCTTTCTCTCTCTCTGTCTCTATTGGTTTCTCCCCCCCTCTCTTTTGCTCTCACTCCCCTCTCTCTTTCTCTCTCTCTCTGTACTCCTGTTTCACTTTCTCTCTCTGAATCTCTCCTCTATCTGTCTGTGTATCTCTATCCCTCTCTCTCTCTATCTCTGTTGCTTTCTCTCTGCTCCCTCCTGTCTCCTCTCCCTCTGTCTCTCCCTCTCTATCCCTCTTTCTCTCTCTTTCTCTTGTCAGCTCCATCTGTTGCTCTGGTGCTCTGCCCGTTTTGCCTGGACGTCTTTATCCTTTTCCATCAAAACCGCGTCGCTGTTTCAGAGTCTCACAAGGAGCAGGACACGACTCAGTTTAAATTTGAGCGTCGCCTGTTTCTGTCGATTCTGTGACGCTCGAGACAATTTGTTTGGGCCTTAATCTGATGTGTCGTTGTGACAGAACATCGCTGCTTTATCTTGATGACATTTTATACAGAAACGGTCCGAGCCTTAAGGACTCACAGTGGACAAACCAATAATAATATAATAAAACTGGACTTTTCCTGAATAATTTTAGATTTGTCTGGATTAATATGAGGATTAGTTCACATTTTTTTCACATTTATTCCATGTATTTCAGCAAAACGTGTCTTGCCGCAGTAAAAATATATTGTATAAGCAGCTCTTGAGGTCAAAATAAATCTGCTGTGTTCCGTCTGCATCTAATCCCAAAGAAGCAGGAGGTGCACAGTTAGCATGCTAGCTGTCGTTTGCTAGTTAGATGGTGAAACTCATTGCAGTGAATCACTAAGATGCAGGGAATGCATAAGGTAAGTGAGGATTAACTTTGGATGCTGTAAATCGGTTAAAATGAACAAATCCTAATTGTAATAAACATTTTAAAGCAGTAAAAATCAGATAGCAGAAAAGTCAAGATATTTTCGCAATGTAATTTCTGTCCCAATCTAAAAAAAAATGTCAAAGTAGATACCGAGATACTGATCGATACTAAAACTGAAACTAGACACTCATTGGAACCAGTAGTGACACTCCATCCATCCATCCATGTTCTTCCTCTTATCCGGGGCCGGGTCGCGGGGGCAGCAGCAGTCTAAGCAGGGACTCCCAGACTTCCCTCACCCCAGACATGTCCTCAGCTCCTCCAGCTCCTGAATAAAAAAATAATAATATGACAGTGCATCGTTTTAGCATGGATCCATCTGACAATTAGTGTAAGATCAGAGACGTAGGTGGTGGACTCGTGAGTGTGACGTTCACACAGCGTTCGACACCATCAAATGAAGCTCACCGAGGCTCGTGGTTAAATTCGGCAATTCCCTGTAACCTGGATTGTTTCTTTGGTTGTACATCATAGCAACCAAAGAACCAATCCAGAGCGAGGCTGATGAAGGTAACGCCCCTTCCCACCTGCACGGAGCGGGTGCTTAGCAACACTGTCAATCAAACCTGTTGCTAACGCTAGCGGGTCGACCTCAGGGAAAGAAGGCGCCTGATTTGATCTCTTACTAATGCTCATATCTTTAAAGACACAATAGCGAAATAAACCCCCCAGGATCATGTAGAGGGTTAATACGAACATTTAAGACCAAAATGTCAAAGATCACTGCAGCAGTTATAGAAAGAGGGGAGGCAGTTTTTCAATATAAAGTGAATTGGAGTCGATGGAGCCGGAAGCGCACCCATGATCACTTCCTGTTTGGACCATAGCAGCTAGCAGGTTAGCTCTGTCCATTTATATATATAGACTATGGTAAAATTACTTTGAAAATTAGAGAAACTTCTTATTTTGTGTTGAAAATCACAATTCCATCGCTGTGGTATCGAAATCGGTATCGAGTATTGAGCCTTTCGAGTCATCTTTCATTACAACACTAATGCCAGCTGGATTTCCCTATAAAAGTCAACATATTTTTGCAATGTCATTTAAGTTTGTTTTTTTTTACAAGCTCCACTAATTTACATTTTTGGTTCTGTGCCTCTGCTCCCATCCAATCTATTTAACAGCATTCATACGTCACTGAAGGAGCCCCACCAGCCCAAGTTGCACATTCATCACTGTAGTCACCTTATACCTCTGCCACTATCTGCCCATGCACTTTCTCATAGACCCATCACAGCCATAGATCTCATCGCAGCGCACACAGACAGCCCGGTCACACAGCGTTCGTTTATGGGAGCGCCCGGGCCAATAATAAAAGGCCAGTGTTCAGCTCACACAGGCAGCAGCGGGGAAAAGGACTGCTATTCACTCTCATTAGATTAGTCTGTCAGCAGAGTGTTGTTCTCCACACGGCCCCATATGCTCCATCCCTAAGTCCCACTTGTCTCATATAGGAGCAAGTTAGATAGAAATACTGCAAAACACAAGCTATAAGTATTTTTGAACAGAGAGCAGAGACAGAAGCAGTGGTGTGCAAGTGTATTCACAGAAACAGCAGGGAAGGGAAGTGTTATATTAAAGATTTAACTAAAACTGGTAAAACAATGACTGTATTAGTCACCAGAGATGGGAAGAATACTTACATGAATACTTTTACACCAAGATGCATTTAAATGATAGTGTAAAGACACACATGGCATTAAAACAGCTTTGTATATTTGTTTCACAGGGAAAAGTGCACCTGTCTCACCACAAGAGCAGTGTTTGATATTTTTCTCACTGATTCTGTGCAGTTTGGAGCCTAAATTGTGTGATCAAGTACCGCCATGTATGTACCAAATGAAAAAGTATACAAAATATGTACTCTTACTTCCCAAAACTGTTACAAAAGCAATTGATCAGCTCTTGAAAGAACCTAACTATCTATCTAACCAAACGATAACTATAACTATACACCACTGGAAAACTTAATGTGCAAAAAGCCTCAAACTGGAAGAAATAGTTGACTCTTTCATATAGAAAGACACTTCAAATGATCATTATTGTGTATTCAGAGCTGCTTTTACACTGTCTGGAAATGTCTAGACTCAAGAGAGATGACATTCTGGCAAGCCTTAACAAGTAAAAACGTCTCACATGGGATTAATAAAGTTATATGTTTGACAAAGGGCATGTGTAGTTCTTGGTTTTATCTTAATTGCAAAATATCTTTCCTCTCACCTTTGCATTGATTGAGTTCTTGTTGTAAAAGCAACACAACGCGCTGCAGTGAAGTCCTTTAAGTTGCATCTTTCGGACATTTTTATAAATTCCCAAACTTCAGATCTTCAACATCCCTGAGTGACACTGCAGTTTCCGATATCCCTTGAACACATCATCCCATAGCAACAAAAAAAAAAGTGTATATTATCATTGATGTTTGTGTATATTCATCCTGTACTGCCCTCTGCACTGTCCCGGCTCTGTCCCCTGCAGAGGGAAGCCTCCACTGCTCGCTGCGATTCATTCTCACACTTTCTCCTCTCTTTAGCTCCGCCCACTTGCCCATATAAGGATGTTAAACACGGCCATGTGGTTTGCTCTGAGCCAATCACATCTCAAATCAGAAGGAGTGGCCCAAAAGCAAAACCTTCAGCATAAACTCACCAAAATATTGTCCACTAGCAGTTTATGTCCCAGTATGTTGCTTTATTTAGTCTTATATTTCTCATGAATGCATATACATGAAAAAAGTGCATTAATTTCTATAAAGAATTAAAGATGGACCTGTCTTCTTGTCATTTTGTATAATAATAATTTGATTTATCTAGCATTTTTTATGTTTTTATGGTGGTTGGTTCGCCTTTGACACAAACTAAAATAGAGCCGTCATATCCCGCAGGTTGGAGGTGCAATTCCAGCTCCCACAGATGAATGCAATTGATGTGTCCTTGGGCAAGACACTTAACACACCAAGACACTGGTGTATGAATGTGTGTGTGAATGGGGGAGTGGTTCCTTGATGTAAATAAGTAAGTAAGTAAGTAAGTAAGTAAGTAAGTAAGTAAGTAGTATTTATTCAGTCATTACATTCAAAATCAAACATTATTCAACTTGTATAAGGTTATATTTGTATCATGACCAAAGGGGTTTAGGCTGAAGTAAAAATGACTTATAATACCAAACCCTATTTAATAATAACGCACAAGAATTCCAAGAAAAGCAGCATCACTTCTGCAACATATGACTCAATTTGTACAAAAGAAAAAGTACAAAACCACGGCACCTCACATGAATCATTCCTGAGTCCTATAATTTTCGAAAAGTCATGTAGAGTGCTTTGAAGAAGGTGGAAAAGTGCTATATAAAAACTTTGATTTTCTAGCCACAGCTGCCCTGGGGTAGACTGTCAGAAGTGAGGCTGCCAGTCTGTGCCACGTGCCTCTCAAACCACCACACACTTTCGCACTTACACAACACACTGATACAAGGCTGCTGAAGTGTCTTGCCTAAGTACACAACAGCAGTACGCACTAGACTAGATATAAAAATGTAAAAAATAAACTTTTGCCTTTGACGTTCTTGCCTTTTACAACTTTGAGCTACTTCAAAGTTCACGACGCGCTCACTATTTAAAACATTCACCCAAAACACTCAGTTAAACCTGAAAACTCATGTAATATTTCACCATTCCTTCCATATAATGCCACTTTTCTCAGGCTAAGGAACGAGCTGTTTGTAACTCCCATAAATCCGTGTGTCTAAAAACAGAAAGTTGCTCATATCCTGCGCAGTGTGTGTGTTCCTGGTTAAAATAAGTCCAGACAGAGAAACGAGCATGTTCTGGTGTTTAATAGTATGACGAGGTTTGCCCCGTGCTCCAAACAAGTCGACAGTTATGGACGCACAAGTCTAGACATGAGGGAACACTCTGAGACACATACAACAAACTGATAATGTGTATCTATGATCAGGGAGTAATCACACCATCCAACTGCTACTTTTGAAAAATATGTTATCTCAGTGTTTACATTTTTAGAAAAGAACGTATTTCTTTATACAGTTGTCCCTCACTATAATGCCTCTGTCTCACTGTTTCGTGGATTGTTTCAGTGGAGTTTTGCATGTTTTTTCATGAGTGTGCATCGTGTTCTGTGTCCTGATTGGCTGAGGGACTGTAGGTCATTGTGTTCTGCGTCCTGATTGGCTAAGGGACTGTAGGCCATTGTGTTCTGCGTCCTGATTGGCTAAGGGGCTGTAGGTCATTGTGTTCTGCGTCCTGATTGGCTAAGGGACTGTAGGCCATTGTGTTCTGCGTCCTGATTGGCTGACGGACTGTAGACCATTGTCCATCAGTCTCCTCCCTGTCTTCTGTGTATCGGTATCTGCACATACTTAAAGCTGTAGAATCAGTATCTGCACATAGTTAAAGCTGTAGAATCGGTATCTGCACATACTTAAAGCTGTAGAATCAGTATCGGCACATAGTTAAAGCTGTAGAATCAGTATCAGCACATACTTAAAGCTGTAGTATTAGAATCATATTGTTTACATAATTAAAGCTCCAGTATCAGAATCGGTATCGGTACTGGAGAACCTGGCTCGGTGCATCCTTAAATATTATATTCACATTCTTTGCAGGCTGCATATCTTACACAAACACAGAAGTGCACACTGTAAAAATGAACTTCTGACTCTGCTTCCTCGTTGGGGACAGTCTTGTCTAAGCCCTTTTCAACCGCAGGAAATGTAGCCACTAATTACAGCACGAAGTCCCAGAGCTTCCACTATCAAACCCACGGAGAACGCTGCCCATTCTGCCAACCACAGCGCCCCAAATCACCAGCTAGGCTAAAGTCACCTTAAAATACACACATCTGTCAAACCAGGAATGCTACGGAAAAACAACAGCGGACGGGGATCGGAGTCGGAATCCCAGGCAAAGCTTCTGTCTTCTATTCCCATCTGCTTGTTGTTCCTGTCAAACCGACTGAGAAAAGCCGACTCAGCAAGTTTATACGAGACAGACCACAGATGAGCGGCTCCGTTTGGGCAAAACTAAAAGTGAAGATGGTCACAGCGGGATTTGCAGAAGGATTTTTGTAAATGACGGACTCCGAGCAATGGTCAAATCGTATGCACAGAAACAAAGCAAGAAAAAATCTACAAAAACACAAGTATTTCCCATGTGGTTAAGTCATATCTTCAGTCATATTTTAGAAAGAATGAAATTTGCAGCAGACATAGTCCAATACATTTATTTTTCATTATTACCACTGGTGGAAGAAGTTCAGTTTTGTTACTTAAGTAAAAGTACAGATAACAGAGTAAAAAAAGTATTGCAGGAAAAATCTACTCAAGTAAAAGTATTAAAGTACCGGTTTACAAATGTACTTAAAGAGTAAAAAAGTAATTTTGTCGAACAGATATTTTTTCTTAGCTGTTTTTATCTGTATATTTTTGTTTGTTCAAACCACGAACGTGTTAAAAACGAAACCCTCAAACCCCTTTTACACAGGTCTCGAACACACATAAAAAATACCTTTAATTTTCAGTTCAGTTTAAAAATGTCGTGGATCAGAAAGTGCAGAAACCTCCTTTCAAATGTAAGTAAAGTACTCACAAATGTAGAGAAGTAAAAGTAAAAAGTACCCACTGTAAAAATGACTTAAGTACAGATACCTCTTTTTTTTTTTACTTTTTTTTTTTTTTTTTTTTTTTTTTTTAACTCTTTTTACTTTTTTTTTTGCACTCTGATTATTACTTTGTCATGTTGCACATCACTGATTCTTTTTTTCAGACAGACCTGTAGACACACCACAAACATCCTGAGCAGCTACCAGAGGCACTGAAGGATTTTACCTTTTGAAGCCTCGTCAGAGATTAGACTTCTAAACCTGTTTTAACGAGCGATGTGACATTTTTATTTTGACCCTTCTGGGACTCCAGCCCTTGGGACAACAGGAGAAAATGAGCCTTTGGCCTTTATGTTCAAGTTGAATCATGTCTGTTCATTAACATGCACTGCCCCAACCAAATAAGTGAATAAAATAAAAAATAAAAAAAAAAATAAAAAAAAAGTAAATAAATGAATAAGAAAGTAAAATAAAAAAAAAATAAAAATAAAATAAAATAAATAAAATAAATAAATAAATAAATAAAAATAAAAAACAAAAAACAAAGCAAAGCAAAGCAAAATAAAATAAAATAAAAAATAAGTAAATAAATGAATAAGAAAGTAAAATAAAATAAAAAAAAAAAAATAAATAAATAAATTAAATAAATAAAAAAAAATAAATAAAACAAAAAATTAAAAAACAAAAAAAGGAAAATAAAATAAAAAAAATAAGTAAATAAAATAAGAAAGTAAAATAAAATATAAAATGTAAAATAAAAAAAAAAATTAAAAAAAAAAAACAAAACAAAGCAAAACAAAACAAAAACAAAGCGCAGCAAAGGAAAATAAAATAAAATAAAATAAAAGAAATACAATTCAACTAAACTAAACTAAACTAAACAATAACCAAAATATCTTGACATCGTATCGTCAAAAGTCTCACAATACTATCATGGCCCATCTCAATATATCAAATGACAAGTCTCTGTCAAAACAATGAATGTAAGCAGAGGGAACTACATAGACCATGATCCTTTGCTTTGTTACAGTGCAGACTACATGAAGAAGAACTGTTATTAAGCACTTTGGCTGTCAAAAAAATCCAAAAATAAGATTCATAAGGTTGTCAAGGCTTTTTAAAAGGAAAAACTAGCATATTCACTATTGTGTTAGCCAAATAAATATCATATTAAGAGATGTGGATATCATTACATCTCTATTTTGAACATTATGACTCACTAGAACTTAATGAAACGTTTTGTTCTTTATAATGTTATCACAATCAAAATGAGCAGTGACTTCATGCTGTAGATTAGATCAGAGAAAACCCTGTGTATATCTAGTTTATATTATGTTAATCATGTTCTGCACTGCTGCCTTTTGTGTGGATAAAATCAAACTGTCCACTGTGGGTCATGCACAGTGTGATGTGTGATGGTCTGTTAATCACGACGGGACTTATCACTCGTATTGATTCCTGCAAAGTGTAGCTGCATAAAGCACAATGTTATTTCTCTGTGTTTGTTAGTTTGCTGGTTTGTCCTACCTCATACAAGTCAAAATATCTGGGGACGTACTTGTATTAGCTCACAGCCCTTAGTTTAAACGGCACATATTACGATATTTTCTGATCCATCTGTGTTATAATGTTGTTTCCTCATCACAAACAGACCTGGAGTTGTGTTTTGTTTCATTCACACATGTTTAACACACAAACCCTGCAGATTTAGGCTGAGTTTTTATGGGTTCTTCTCTCAAAAAAACAGAAAACACTCTGTTCCACCTTGTGATGTCATTAAGTGGTAAAACAGGAAGTAGTATAGTCACATCTTTTTATCTGTTTCCTCCTTAAAAAATCCCTCTGTATGTTAAAATAAGGTAGAAGAATCTTTAGTTGTGGTGGAAGAAGTACTCAATTTTGTTATTTAAGTAAAAGTACAGATACCGGAGCAAAAACATACTCAAGTAAAAGTATAACATGAAAAAATCTACTGAAGTAAAAGTATTAAAGCACCTGTTTAAAAATGTACTTAAAGAGTAAAAAAAAGTATTTCGCACAGATTTTTAGATCTAATAAAGCTTCAAATGTGGTGATTTTGATGCAGTTTTGTGCTGAATTTTGTTCAACAGAAGCAACTGAATTAATCATTTTTTCAAATTGTTTTTTATTTGTACATTTTTGTTTTGCTCAAATCATGAAGATGTTAAAAATAAACCCTCAGCCTTTTCAGCAGGTCTCTAACGATAATAAAAAATACTTTCACTGCTCAAAAATGCAGTGAAGTAGAAAGTACAGCTACCTAAATACTAGCTACCTAAATACTATGATAAAATTCCAATGTTAGGTCAAAGAGAAAAATATGCAATCAAGATATTAAAAATGTACTCAGATCTAACTAATCCAACTACTGCATGCTCATTGTCAACCTGTCACCATGAATGAATCTTTTACTGAGCATTTTAAGAGAACTGTTGCCTAAACGAAGCCTCGCACAAACACATATGACAGTTTGTAAAATCCTTATTGATTCTGCAGCGAGAGCCAATACTACTGCGCTCTGTGGCGTCTCTAATGCAGCGTCTGACCCAGATTGGACATGGTCTGTACATGGATGGAGTGTCTGCTGGAGTATACAGTATACAGCAGTACATGGAGCCGTGGGGGGATGTTACCAACAGAAGACTAACTGTAATAAGGGAGAAAAGGGGATGTCTAGATGTTAGAGGGTTGGTCATGACACGAGGCAGTACTGACTGTTCAACTCTGCTATTACTGGGGACTTTGACACACAAAATGAGTGCTTTTGCCTTATTTAAATGTACAATACATTACAACTTTTCTGATAGAGAGTCCGCCACCTGGTAGTCTCCATGGAAATGTAACTGCTTTGCCTGAAATTTTCCACAGCATTAAACCTATCCTGCATTAATTAAACTGTGTATTCTGTGTTTTATTGCTTAAAACTACATCTCCACAGAGACAAGCAGTTGTCAGACCCTCCAAAAAATGTACACAGAGCACCTTTAAAGCAAAATGGACTATTCAGAGCTTTTCACCTTGTTATAGTTGTTTCCTTCTCATTTAACCCCTCGAAGTTGTTTTTTGTAGTTATTCCTGCAGGTTTGAGCAATCTTGAATCTCTTATTTTAAATTTTGTGACTTTGTGCAAATTATAACATAATAAACCATGAGTGTCAGAGATTATAACTATAGAGCAGACACAAGCAGAATAAGTCTGCTTTAATAATATTTGTAACTGCTTTTTATTCTCAAGTGCTGTAAAATGCACCAAGTTGTGTTCAGTTCACATTGTATGTATTTATGTTAGTCCTGGTTAAATATAATAAACCAGAAGTAAACTCTTTTTTCCCCCCTCTTCTCTATCCATGGATGGAAATGTTTTTTTGTTATATATATATTTTTTTAGATCATCACACTCATGTTTTACTTCATCCTACACTCAAGTCTCTTTATGCACTTCTGTGTGTTGGCCACTAGAGCGCAGCAAAGCACATCCATGGCCTCACACTACAGCGGTTTATTCAGTTCACACATAGCAGATTATTGGTGTGTGATTAAGATACGCAGGTTTTTAAGTGGACATACTTATAAATGTAACTTTTGTCTTTTTGTTTGAGGTTTGAATTTCACTTTTCAGTCACTGCAAACCTGACTCCAGCTCCACAAACACAGAGAGCTGCTTGTTCTTCTGCTCAAGAGTTTAATCCTCAAAGTGTCGAGCTCAAAGAGAGAGTGGGAATAGAACCAGCGCAGTGAAAGAAGAACTGTGAACTCTGACCTTGCACATCAAACCGTCTCTTTCATGCAATAAAAGTGAAACGTATCCGAGCAACACATCCACCAAATAAAAACAGCAAATAGTAGATTTAAAGACTTTTGTCTCCCTCGAGTTGTTAATGCTTTGCTGAGATTGTCACACAGTATAAGATTAGGCCAAGTTACAGGTCATATCTGTGGAGAGGCGAGCCTAGTCACTTGTAAGAATATATATGTTTGTGAATAAATGCTAAATAGATCAGTTTAATGCCATACTGTGGGACTCTCAGGGCAAAGAAATAAGCATTAAAAGAGTATTAAGAATTAAACCTCACATTTAATTACTAAAGCCTGTTTTGTTGACCAAAAATATCTCTAGGTTTCCGAATGAAGCAAACTTAGTCTCATTGCAGATAATAGTATAAAACCCGTCTTTTGAATGGTGAAAAGTCCTCAAAATGTCACCTCCAACAGGAAGCTGAAACCCACGAATATGTCCACTTTGAGATCTCCACATACATTTTCCTGTTGAGTTCTGCTTTTCTATTATTGTGCATTTAAACACTACTTACCGTGATGTTCCCTTCCTCTCATTTGACAGAAAAATGCATGTAAAGATATTTTTAGACGTTACACGGCTCTGGAAACAGCAGATAATAAGTATGGGATTTCTTATAGGATGTTGAGTGTATTGTAACCTGCAGACGCTTCCTTCCTCACTGCCGTATGTGCACTTAAAGAGGACAGACGATGCTTTGGAGGGGTATTTAGTATCAAACAACAACCCATAGACCATGATTTTGCATTTTATTAATGGTAGATCTCAGTATTCCGTAACACAAATGGGTCCTTTGACTTTTTATTCAAAACTGCAGAAGTGACATACCCCACCTCACTATAGCAAGCAGCAGATTTTGAATGTTTTTATGGTTGAAAAAGGGCTGTGTGTGTAATTTACTGTACACTGTAGCCTTCTGGTGTCAGGAAACACGCCAGATTTCTTTTGTTTTTTTATTTTCTGGACACAAAAGCTACTGTAGGCTGTAACCCATGCCAAAACAAGAGCAAAACAACAGCAGTCGCAACTCACAAGAGCCAGTCTCCAAAACAAACCAGTAACTGACCAACAGAACGTGTTGACAGAGCTTCAAGTGTCACATACAAAAGCAGTGACATAAACAACGACATATAAACAGATAGAAACGACAAAAGGCGTCAACTCTGAGCTAAACACCAACTATCAGATCATTATAATATCTGATTTTTTAAATAGTCACTAGTAAGTATAGAAGGAATTTTCTGTGCGCTCCAGCCTCGAACACAGGCCAACACAGGATTACTAAAACATGCACGAATCACAAAATACAACTGTGACTTAATCATGGGGGACCATCATTACAACATGGATCATACAAGTTGTTTTGACATATTATGAGTCTTTAACAGCACTGGTTTTGTTTATCTGAATACCGAAAATCTCATTATTCAAGTCAGGTCAAATTTATTTATAAAGCATATTTAAAAACAACCACAAAATTCCCAAAGTGCTGCAAAGACAATATAAAGAGCAGTCATAAAAACACGATGAAACAATACAAAACAAGTCCCGCTCAGCTTGTGTTAAAACCGTAAACTGCATAAAGAAGTGGACTAAGGGAGTGTGACGCCGCCCATAACGTCCGGCTCCAGTTAAATGAAGCTCATCGAGGCTAGAGCTGTTATAGCAGCTAATTTGGAGCAGAACGCTGCTTTTTGTCGCTTATTAATGTTCATATTTTGAGTTTCTTAGTGAGTGTCATAGCAACCAAAGAGCCAATCCAGAGGGAGGCTGCATCACTGGTTTAGCAGGGAGCAGGCGTTTAGCAGCGTTCTCAATCCACCCTGCTGTTAATGCTGGCGGGAGTGACCTCGGGGAAAGACGGCAGCTGATTTGTCTCTTATTAATGTTCATGTCTTGATTTATGGACACAATAGCGAAATAAAACCATCAGGATCATGTAGAGGGTTAATAAGAACATTTTAAGACCAAAATGACGAGTCTGAAAGCAGCAGTTACAGAGAGAGGGGACACAGTTTTCTAATATAAAGTTGGAGTTGGAGTCAAAAGAGCCAGAAGTGCGCCCATGACATAGCTAGCAGGTTAGCCATGTTCATTTATATATTTAAGTAAGATTGGGTTGTTTTAATACACAGAGGAAGACTGTTCCAGAGTCTGGGACCAGCTGCAGCAAAAGCCCAGTCCTCTCTAGTTTTCAGTCAGGACCTTGGGACATCAAAAATCATCATTACTGACTGATTATTACTGCACAAATCTCTCAAAACACAACTTTAAGGGAACAGCATCACAACATGGTTCATAGAGTAGATTTGAGTAGATTTGACATAATATGAGACCTTTAGCAACACTGGATTTGCACACAAACATTTCATTACTGACAGATTATTACTGATGTGAGTAATCAGAGGGACCACGATCAGAACGAAATGGGATGATTTAGCTGTTTATACTGTATTTCAGTCATTTTAAAACTCAAACAATCAAAAAACAAGAAAAACCCGATTTTGAGTGTGCACCTAACCACAGCCGCTATGTCCACGTTGAACCTCTGTGTAAAGGCCACTGCCCTGATATGATGTCTGTACTTTTGACCCTTGACCTCCGAGTGGGCGGCTGAACGACCTGTGGACGTGTGCGCCTCTGCAAACACACCTGCTCCGCTGACAGCTGCACTTTTTGATATATTACACAAGATACAGTGGTTTTGAATATGGTCCACGCTCACACTATCCACACACGCTCACTGCTCCAACTCGCCACAGTCACAAACAAAAGACGAGGTCAGATCTCAGGGAAGCTCTGGGTTTGTTTTTCACACCACGGCGACAGCATCCAAACACTGCAACACAAGAAAACAAAGACACGACTGATGGATGAGTTGAAGAATGGACAGAGCTAATGAACTCTAGGTTTACTAAAGCTGTGTTTGAAACTGTGTCCTGGTTACAAGACTAAAGATGCACCGATACGATACTGGTATTGAGAACAGGAGCCGATACTGTGAATTTAGCTGGATCCATGATGTCGCTTAAGCCGAGATCCTGGTTGGGCCTTTAATTGGATGTAATTAGACGGTTTACAGGTTGATTTTAGCTCAAAACATCTCATAATGTTTGAATTTTTACTCATACAAAGCTGTTCACTAGTTATTTCAAGGGTAAATCACAGTTACATAACACAATTGGATTTCTTGTGTAATAAATTAACTGTGTTTAAAATATTTTAGAGCCATTTTCCATCCTCACACTGGTATCGATTAATATCGGGGATCGGAGGATATACTCAAAGTATCGAAATCAGTATTGGAATTGAAAAAGCTGAAAAACAAGCAGATCTTGTTTTGGGTGAATCCCAAAACAAGATCTGCTCTAAAGCATCTGTGAGCTGACCCCATGTGAAGTATTCATGGGCTTGTTCTATGCAACATTTAGAGGATTTTCTTCCATTCAAAAGATATAAAACCACGAGTACAGACATATTCAGTCCTGATCTAGTCCCGGGCTCCTGTTGGTGCCTAGAGTCAGGCCTAAACACGGAGAAGCATTTCACTTTTCTGCAGCTAAAACCTGGAACATTCTTCCTGAAGATGCGAGACAGACTCGACTTTGACAATGTTTAAATCCAGGCTCAAAATGGTTCTGTTTTGCTGCAAGTGACTGAAAGTTTTTTATTTTGCACTTTTCTAATTAATGTTAATTTTATGACGATTATTTATGTTTTGATTTGTTTGTACAGTGATTTTAATGTCTTTCTTATTTTGTAAAGCCTTGGAATTACTGTGCTATACAAATAAACCTGCCTTGCCACTTTTTTTCTACCTGTAACAATTCCCAGATAAAATTTATAAATAAGTTAAAAAGACACATGAATCATGAGAATTACGCACATGGCCCTGAATGTGAAGGGCTCTGCAGGAGTCTGTCAGACCTGCTGACGTCATACCCTCATTTAAACTGTCATAGACAGTGAGGGGAGGTAAAATGGAGGTGCTCGTTTGCATAATAGATGTAATTCAATCATTCAAGTGTTAAAGGGAGAAAAAAAGGGAAAGGGAAAAAAAGAAATTGATCACAACACCTAATTATTTTTATACTTTTTTATTTTATTTATTTATTTAGTTTTGATTATTATATTTATTTATTTAGTTTTGATTATTATATTTATTTATTTAGCATTTATTTATTTATTTTTCCCCCCATTTACACACACAGGCTTATCACATACAATTGTAAATAGCTGTTACGTCTACAAACCATGTTATGTCTTGCTATGTCTTATCGTCACTACTGTGTATGAGTGTCCACTGGGTTTTGTCTACTTGCACATCATTCACGTGTCCCTGGGCTTCTGTGTGTAATATGTTTTATAATGAACGAGAAAGCAGAAAGAATAAAGACTCATTATGTAAGAATCCAGCTCTAAAGGGGGATGTTTGTCTGGAGTAAACACCTGCATTTCTTTGCTAACTGCCACATTCTACACAAACACATTAACACAAATTAGTCTGGCTTTTGTCCAGTCAAAGAAACCAGCATCATCACTGCATTATTTTAACCTCAATAAATCCAGCTTTTTCACCTCTGATATTGGCCCATATTACACTATTTTCTGATCTATGTTTTAATGTTGTTTTCTCATCAAAAACAGACCTGGAGTTGTGTTTCATTGTTGTTTCGTTCACATGTTTAACACACAAACCCTGCAGATTTAGGCTGAACTCTTCTCTCAAAAAACAGAAAACACTCTGTTCCACCTTGTGAGGTCACAGGGTAATACAGGAAGTGCTCCACTGTGTTTTTAAACTCCACACACCTTCACTAGAATCATTTGGATCATTTCAGCTTTGAACTAAAAGTAAATGCAGCTGTTAACTTGAAAACTACCACTTCATGACATCACAAGTTGAAACAGAGCATTTTGAGCTTTGGAGATGTTACAGACTAATAATAAAGTGTACTCAAACTTGTGTGAATGAAACAAAACACAACTCCAGGTCTGTTTTGCATAATATAAGGCCTTTAAGCAGTTTGCAGCAGTCTAAACTTATTCCTCACTTTCGCATTCCAAGTATCCTAATTACTCACAACTTTCAGAGCTTAGAACAGAGTCTGACACAGATTTGACCAAAAACTAGGATGCTAACAGCCACCAGCACTACTTTCTGGTTCACGGATGATAGGACGCTTTATAATTAAATACAAACAGCACATAGCGGTCTCATTTTGACCTTAAGAGCTGCTTTTACAATTTATCTGTACTGAGATAAATTTGACTTTTTTACATGAACAAAACTGGATACCTCCATTTAAGTATTTACTGATATCAACCAATACCAACGTAAAACAGTAAAACATATGCAACTTATTAGAAAACTGATCTAAACATGCTGACCGTCACTCTTTTAAAGGAGATTATTCTGCAAAATCGCCGTTTCAGAGCTTTTAACCATGTTATTCTTGTATTTGTAGTGATTTGTGCATGTTTGTGCTTATTTTCAAGACGTTATTTTGACTGATCAATTCCCATTTTCACCACCACAGGCATAAGTACATGTTCTGTACTCACTTCGTTCCTCAATCAGCATTGTGTAGTCATTTTGGTACAAACAGTTACAAGGCTTTTTGCTGTGATGACGTTTATGGCGATGTCAGCTCTCATTGGTTTTCTACTCGACTTGTTTCTTTTATTAAGTCGTTTTAGATGAATATTGTGTCATAGATTATAACTAAAGAGCAGACACAAGCACAATAACTCTGCTTTAACCATTATATTATATTGACCCTTTATTATAATATACATTTTTATATTAACCAATCAGAAATCTTATTTAAACTAGTAACGATCACCAGTTCAAGTCATTTTCGTCAAGGCTCTTATTAAATGTTTGCACTGAATACACAGACTTGATCCACATAGACTTATATAAATGATAGATGGAACAAAATGAAAAACAACCCATTTTAGTGTTTGTTGCCCTGTGTGGGCCTGATGATTATGTGATGGGTGAATCATGGCCTGTCAGTCGTCACCTTTTCACAGCAGGACTCAGGTGCAGCTGCTGCCGCTCGCTCAGTGTGTGAATGTCATTTACAGCACACGGTTTGATTTAATGGTGTATTACCCCTTTGGACCTGGGCACAACCAGCCCCCACTGACACAAGGGATGTTGAAAAGCGGCTTATCTAATCTGTTTAGGTCCTGCATTGACTGGCCAAAAAAAAAGTCGCCACCTGGATTTAACTAAGCAAATAAGTACGGAGCCTGTAGGTACGAGTCAGGTCTATGTTCAGCAACAGTCTGTGGTCAAAGACTGAGGTCAGCTGAATATACTGAAGGACCAGGTTATTCCATCAGTGGATTGTTTCTTCCCTGATGCTCGGGCATATTCCAAGATGACAATGGCAGGATTCATGAGGCTCAAATAGTGACAGAGGTTCAGGAGAATCATTTTCACACATGGAGCCTCCACAGAGTCCAGACCTTAACCCCAGAGAGAATCTTTGGGATGTGCTGGAGAAGCTTTGTGCAGCGACTCGACAATCATCAATGCAACATCTTAGTGAAAAACTAATGCAACACTGGATGGAAATAAATCTGTGACATTGCAGAAGCGAAATCGAAACAATGCTACAGTGAATGTGACGTAATCAAAGCTAAAGGCGGAACAACCAGATATTGGTGTGTGTGTGATCTTTATTTTTGGTGGTGACTTCTTTTTTTTTGGCCAGGCAGTGTATTTGTGAATAAAAGAGTTCAGAATTTAAATATTAAGCTATTATTTCTAAAGTCCTAAATTATTAACAGTGCCAACCTCTCAATATAGAATGTCCCTGTGATGCTTGTGGTGAGTAGCGTTCCCGCCATAGATATAACTCACTTAACCTGAAAAATGTGTCTATTACTGTTTCCTTGACCTGCACTTAAAAATACTTTGTTTGGATTTGTAAGAAGGCATTTCTGACATCCATACAATTTCAAATATTACAAAATGCTAAATGTTATCACTGTATCAAGTCAAATGGTGTATGTAGAATGACAAATATATATATTACCCTTTTCACTGGGGATCAGATTGGTCAAAAATAGGGACACCTGGGACATGTCTTGTATAAAACTGGGGCAAATGAATCATTTTGCATAACTCCGGTGGGACTGTCCCAGGTAAATAGAGACACCTGGTCACCCTGTCAGTAGCGACCCAACAGCATCAGGTTGTATATTGGGTTTTAGTTTTGGCTAATCTCCTTTTATGAATATTTTATGATAAATAAAATGAAAATATTTAAAAATAAACAAATAGGCTAAATACATATTATTTACACAGATTTTAGATAGGAGGGGTTCCGTTGCTATGGCGATGATGATGGTGATGTCACATGATGATGTCATGTTCTGAAGGATGACATCACGGTCATTTACTTATGAGTGACAGACGGCCCATACCTTCATTCTACACAAAGACTCGAGAGAGACAGTCACACTTTTCAGAGCTCAACAGACAGCAGAGAAAGTAAATACAATGGAGCACATTAACAAGATGCCCTCAGCGCTAAAGTGCAGATTACAGAGCAGGTTGCACCAAAAACCCTACTCGAAACCACCTGCGAGGAAGGCGTTAAAGAGAAAGGCTCCCACTGCAGTGCCCACCTCGGTCCCACCTGCCAGGATTGTAAAAAGTAACATGGCAGAGAACTCGAAACCACCAGTGAGGAGGGCATTAAAGAGAAAGGCTCCCACTGCAGGGCTGTCTGTCCAACCTGCCAAGCGTATGAAAATCGACATGGAGGAGATCATATCCGGGATGCGTCACCAGACAATTTCTGCAGGCACCAAACTCCCAAATAAAAAGGTTTACTGGTCTCCACTGAGTTTTCCAGAGACAGAGAGGAAGACCACCAGTGTCCAGCAGGACAAGCCGATCATCCAGGCTGGACACCTCAGAATCTCCCAAAAACCCACTCAACACGACAAGATGCCGTCAGCGCACCAGTGTAATTATCAGAGGGTGTTGCACCAAAAACCGAACTCGAAATCACCAGTGAGGAATGATTTAAAAAGTAAGACTGCCAGTGTAGTGCCACCTGCCAAGATTGTGACAATCAACAAGGCAGAGAAGACAGAGGAGGTAGTTTGCCAGACAACTTCTGAAGGCACCAGTGTCCCAAATAAAAAGGTCTGCCAGTCTGCACTGAGCTCTACAGAGACAGAGAGGAGGACGACCAGTGTCCAGCAGCCCAACCCAATCATCCAGAGACTGTGGGCTTAGCTGGATTCCTCAAAAAAAAAACAAAAACGCACTCAACCCGACAAGATGCCGTCAGCGCACCAGTGTAATTATCAGAGGGCGTTGCACCAAAAACCGAACTCAAAATCACCAGTGAGGAGTGATTTAAAAAGTAAGACTGCCAGTGTAGTGCCACCTGCCAAGATTGTGACAATCAACAAGGCAGAGAAGACAGAGGAGGTTGTTCGCCAGACAACTTCTGAAGGCACCAGTGTCCCAAATAAAAAGGTCTGCCAGTCTGCACTGAGCTCTACAGAGACAGAGAGGAGGATCACCAGCGTCCAGCAGCCCAATCCGATCATCCAGACTTTTTCCCAAGATGGACGCTTCAGAATCCCCCAAAAACCCACTCAATCCCACAAGATGCCGTCAGCGCACCGGCGTAAAGATCAGAGGGCGTTTCACCAAAAAACGAACTGGAAACCACCAGTGAGGAGTAATTTAAAACGTAGGGCTGCAAGTGCAGAGCCAACTTCTTTCCCACCTGCCAAAATTGTGAAAATCAACAAGGCAAAGAAGACAGAGGAGGTAGTTCGCCAGACAACTTCTGAAGGCACCAGTGTCCCAAATAAAAAGGTCTGCCAGTCTGCACTGAGCTCTACAGAGACAGAGAGGAGGACAACCAGTGTCCAGCAGCCCGACCCAATCATCCAGACTTTGTCCCAAGATGGACGCCTCAGAATCCCCCAAAAATCCATTCAACCCGACAAGATGCCGTCAGCGCACCGGCGTAAAAATCAGAAAGCACTGCACCACAAACCGAACTGGAAACCACCAGTGAGGAATGATTTAAAAAGTAAGGCTGCCAGTGTAGTGCCACCTGCCAAGATTGTGACAATCAACAAGGCAGAGAAGACAGAGGAGGTTGTTCGCCTGACAACTTCTGAAGGCACCAGTGTCCCAAATAAAAAGGTCTGCCAGTCTGCACTGAGCTCTACAGAGACAGAGAGGAGGACGACCAGTGTCCAGCAGCCCAATCCGATCATCCAGACTTTTTCTCAAGATGGACGCTTCAGAATCCCCCAAAAACGCACTCAGCCCCACAAGATGTTGTCAGCGCACCGGCGTAAAGATCAGAGGGCGTTTCACCAAAAAACTAACTGGAAACCACCAGTGAGGAGTAATTTAAAACGTAGGGCTGCCAGTGCAGAGCCAACCTCTGTCCCACCTGCCAAAATTGTGAAAATCAACAAGGCAAAGAAGACAGAGGAGGAAGTTCGCCTGACAACTTCTGAAGGCACCAGTGTCCCAAATAAAAAGGTCTGCCAGTCTGCACTGAGCTCTACAGAGACAGAGAGGAGGACGACCAGTGTCCAGCAGCCCAACCCAATCATCCAGACTATGGGCTTAGCTGGATTCCTCAAAAAACCCCAAAAACGCACTCAACCCGACAAGATGCCGTCAGCGCACCAGTGTAATTATCAGAGGGCGTTGCACCAAAAACCGAACTCGAAATCACCAGTGAGGAGTGAGACTGCCAGTGTAGTGCCACCTGCCAAGATTGTGACAATCAACAAGGCAGAGAAGACGAAGGAGGTTGTTCGCCTGACAACTTCCGAAGGCACCAGTGTCCCAAATAAAAAAGGTTCTGCCAGTCTGCACTGAGCTCTACAGAGACAGAGAGGAGGATCACCAGCGTCCAGCAGCCCAAACGGATCATCCAGACTTTTTCCCAAGATGGATGCTTCAGAATCCCCCAAAAACGCACTCAACCCCACAAGATGCCGTCAGCGCACCGGCGTAAAAATCAGAAAGCACGGCACCAAAAAACGAACTGGAAAGCACCAGTGAGGAATCATTTAAAAAGTAAGGCTGCCAGTGTAGTGCCACCTGCCAAGATTGTGACAATCAACAAGGCAGAGAAGACGAAGGAGGTTGTTCGCCTGACAACTTCTGAAGGCACCAGTGTCCCAAATAAAAAGGTCTGCCAGTCTGCACTGAGCTCTACAGTGACAGAGAGGAGGGCCAGTGCCCAGCAGCCCAACCCAATCATCCAGACTTTGTCCCAAGATGGACGCTTCAAAATGCCCCAAAGACCCACTCGACCCGACAAGATGCCATCAGTGCACCAGCGTAAAAATCAGAGGGCGTTTCACCAAAAACCGAACTGGAAACCACCAGTGAGTAATTTAAAAAGTAGGGCTGCCAGTGCAGAGCCAACCTCTGTCCCACCTGCCAAAATTGTGAAAATCAACAAGGCAGAGAAGACAGAGGCGGAAGTTCGCCTGACAACTTCTGAAAGCACCAGTGTCCCAAATAAAAAGTTCTGCCAGCCTGCACTGAGCTCTACAGAGACAGAGAGGAAGGCCAGTGTCCAGCAGCACAACCCGATCATCCAGACTTTGTCCCAAGATGGACACCTCAGAACATGCCCAAAACCCAGCGACGCCCAGAAACCACAGGGCAGGTTGATCCGGATTCAGCGCACCTTTGCACCAGTGGATAAAGGTGGTGGTGAAGGTGCTCACTATGACACAACACACAACATCTCTCATGGTCCTCGAAGAAAGTGGAGAAAGTAGATGGACAAGAAGGGAAGTTACCTACCCAGCCTCAGAGAGGACAACAGGACAGTCCATCAGGAGTCCAGGAAAATCTGGAGGCCAACTTTCAGGCCCATGAACTATTAACTCATTAACTGATGCCCTTTGTAAATACATGTAAATAAAAAACTGCAATTTCAAAAATTAAATGAGTGTGTATCTGCTTTATTGAGCAAAACTTACTGACTTGATCATACACTTTTGACTTTATATGTCAACTTTGTCTAATGAGTAACTACAGTATAATTTATATGTAACGTAGGGTTGTACAAAAGGTTCTGTCCCAAAAAAAGAAAACACATATAGATCCACATATGCTAAAATACTATATATAAAGTAAGTGATATCAATACTAGTATCTAAACTGGAAATTAGAAATATTTGAAGTATTTTTTTTTTTTTTTTAATCATTTATTAGACCAGTGGCTCTCAAACTTTTCACACGAAAGAAAAGATTTGGCTTCCCAAGTACCACCAGGTTTAAAGTATAAAACAGAACTATCCCAGGTCTAATCCAGGGCTAAACCAGGTCTAGAAATGGACTGCACCATTGTCACTATAGTTCTAAACAAGAAAGTATCCAAAGGAGGACAAAACGTGGATGAAATGAAGTCAAAATTCGAAAAAAACACAAACTGAAGAGATGCCCAAGTACCAAATGAAGGAGTGTCAGTGGTAAATGTAAGAACACTGTAGAAACACCTTTAATGAGTAGTTTTAGACTGGCTTTGATCAAAATCCTTACTATAACTCTTGATGACATAATTATGACACTATTAAAGGTCCTATATTACAGAAAACTGACTCTTGTGAGCTTTAAATCATGTCATAAAACTCTAAATATACACTAAATTTGCAAGGTTTGTATGTTAAAATATGTGAATGAAACAAAACACAACTCCAGGTCTATTTGTAATGAGGAAACACATTATAACATAGATCAGAAAATACAGTAATATGGGCCCTTTAATCTGTTATTACCGCTATTATAAAAATGACCTTCAAATGTATTACGTGTTTAAATGATCTTTATGATATCAAAATCAAAAGTCTCACGTGTTTTCTTCAGTATAGAAAGAAAGAGTTTGAAGTTTTTGTTTTCTGGCAGAGCTTATCTAAAGTAAGATTAGTGTTTTGTGTGTATTTCTGAACTCAACAAAAGACTGTACAAGATCTGGCTGCTGTCCAAATCACGATATATACACAAGTCATGGGAATGAACACAAGTTATATTTTTACATTGGGGTGAAGAGTTTGAGGTTTTGAAAATGACAAGTTGCACTTTTTTGGCATCGTGCACAGCCCCTACCAAGAACATAAAATCCACCTCACATGTGGCCAGCTGTATGGATCCTACAAGTACATGCGAATATGAGACACGGGTCTGTTTGTAGGCAACATTTTGAGAACTTTTGATGATTAAAAAGACAGAATATCAGGTTTTGAATAGGTTCTTATAATGTCAGATGAGAGCAGGGGCCAATCTGAAGAAACTGACCAAATTTATGATCCAAAAATGAGATTGGCTACAGAAAAGTCCCATATTAATCTTATGGTCTGAAGTCATTCCAGCTGACAACAACCAGATCTTTTGAGGTTGAATATTGACACCACTTTCTGAAGCTATTGTGACAAAAAAGTATTTTCCTTGTGTTGAACTATGGGCCAGTTTTTATTTCATTTGGATTGACCCAGTAATTCCACAGATATCAACCATAAACCAGGTCAACACATCAACAAAAAACAACAAATTCCACCAGATTTCTGACGTTTTCTCCAGCTCAATTTTAAACTAACTACTCTAGAAAGTTATTGTTAATTGCTATGGCAACGGTGCACATCTTGTATCATTCTGAAACACATGACCTGCTAAAGAACCTTAAACATGCAAAGTTTATGAGGCGTATTTGCGGTGCTTCTTACCTTGACATAGTCCACAGTTGCGTCCAGGCCAGGAGTCGGGTCCCTGGGGAAAAAAGATAGAGATAGGGTCCGATTCAATGAACACATCCTTCCAGCAGCAGACAAAATTCTGATTTCCCAAAAAAACCCACAAAATCTTAACCAAATCGAGTTATATTTGAGATTACTGATGCCTATATCTCACTTAGGCGTCATTTTAGGCCATTCAAAGATGACTACACCAGTGAAAAGTTAAAGTTTTGTTTCATTCACTGAGTATTTTGCCTGTAGCTTTCCCTGACTTGAGCGGTAAACATGTGGACTGGTTGTGCGTCTGCCTTAGCTTTGCTCCCTCCTAGATTCGTATCTCCTCCCCCATCAAACACACATCACAGCCACACGAACTGGCCTTCAGGGTCCACTGGCAAATTCACAGAAAGGTTACAACACACACACAGACACACACACATACGCAGCGGTATTTTGTGATTCTACCAAGGACTGTGATCTTAAAAGTAGAACTGATGAAAAAAAAATAACAATCATTTTTTTTCCTCATATTGATTTGATTTTATTGTGTCAAATAAAAAACAAATAAAACTGGATTTCGATATTAATTTCCTGAGTCTGAGCTTCAAACCACATGCTTTTACTGACAGAGGACTGGTGTAGACTGCTTTGTTACAAACACCTAAGCTGGTTATTCATGCCTAGAAACGACAATTACATAATGATCGTGTTTAAAATTGTATTAAATGTTAACAAAGAAACATTGTATAGGAAGCTAGGTTAAAAAATGCATTTGAACAAATAGGAATCTCTTTCGTACAATAGTTTTAAGTAGCAGTAATGTAAGTAGCAGATAATCTCGGATCATGGGGCTGCCCACAAGCCTCTTATTTATGCCCCATGCTATAATTGTAACACAAACATTACAAAGTATAAAAAGTCCAGCCATTTTGTAAGCTAACTACTTACAAAAAGCTGCACTATGTAACTTTTCTGGGAAGGGATTTGCCACCTTGTCTGCGTGGAGATGTTATTCCTTCACCTGGAGTCTTCCACAGTGCGACATTAAACCAATTTATCTTGCATTTAACCAATTATACGAGTTTATATTGTTAAGAAAACACCTTGATCACTTTGCATTCTTCGTAGAAAAGGGTAAGTTTAATGCCGTAGAGTGGAACATTTCAGGCAAAGCAATAACATGTGTATGAGGTCAGCAGATGGAGGATCCTCTTGTAGAAAAGTTGCGTAGTGCGGTTTTAAGCAAGATTAAACATATTCATAAACTTTCAGCTCAAATGTATCTACAGTGGAGCAAGAACAGTAGCCAAGAACTCTGTGAAAGTGGTAATTAGCTCAAATCTCCAACTGCATTTGCAAAGGTTGGTAGTCCAAATCCCTTAAGCCTGCGCCGGTGTTCCCACGGGAATATTAGCACACTGTAGCATTCACCAAACCAAGCACCGGTGCGTTTAGCTCGGAGTCTTCTACTTTCTAATACGGTTCAATATAATGAGTAGGGTTTAGTTATGTAACCAACACAAGCCCCTATTCACACAGTATGTTTCTACGATTCATGAAAGCTGTATTTATGAGTGTGGATGTCAACAGACGCTCTAATCCAACGCATCCTGTCAGCCCCACGGCGTAGATCAGATGTCCTCACACAAAGAACTGTGAGACGCTGTGGACTCCCTCAGACACGAGTCGAGATATGAACATGAAACCTTCTATGAAACATGCATATTTGTTACAGAAAGGTAGTTGTATTTATGAATTTATCTTTATTTACACAGGGAAACCCAATGACAGCACTCAGACCCTCTTTTTCATGAGTGCCCTGGTTAAAAAACTAAAAATATTGCAAACAAAAACAAAATATTGCTCTGAAATTTGGGGAAAAGCCTGTAAAACAAACATAGATCCTATAATTAAACTACAGAAAAGCGCAATAAGATCCAACTAATGAATCGAGTATATTAAAATTTATAGACATAGTGAAGTTAAACATTTTGACAATTGTGTTTTGTGAACAAGGATATTCCCGAAGGCATCAGTGCTTCTTTAAATTGAGAAGTAGTCGCTGTGATTTAAGAGGTTTGTTTCGGTTTGAATCTAGTAAAATAAGAGCTAATGCGAGGCAAATATGTGTCTGTTTTAGGTATAAGACTAATAAGAATAAGAATGATCTCCGTGATGAATTTAAGTTTAACTGCTGTAGGTTTATATGAGTCAAGACGTCTGTGTTTAAGATACTGATTTAAGTAAATAAAACTTGTCATGTTACTGTTTTGTGGAGTTATGTGTTGGTCTGGATGGTCTTACATAAGCACGCCGCTTCAGCCCAATCCTTTTTGTTGTAATTAATGAATAAAATGTTTAGTTTTGTTCATTAACTAATAAAAAAAAAAACATTAAAAACAGAAGCAGGTATGAGTATAAATGTTTATTACCAGATAATTAAATTGCTTTTGTGGCACCAAAGTATCCAATTTGCTTGTCCACCTCAACACACATATTCACATTAGTATATTTTTGGAATTTAAAGCTGCAATATGTAACTTTTCTGGTGGAAGGTGTTGGTCTCCCGCAGGTTTGTGTCTATGGAAATGTTACTGCTTTGCCTGGAACATGACACAGTATGAGAATAAACCCTGCTCCTGTAATAATGTTTGTCAAAGTGTCTTTAAGCAATAAAAACCAGGGATGTAACGATGTCCAAATCTCTCGCTATGATATTTTCTCGATATACATCTCACGGTATAATATTTATTGCGATAGAATTGTGAATATGATAGTTTTTCCTTTTACAAACCCTTGGACAAGCCTTTGGTTCTGTCATAATCCCAAAATTAAGATTGAAACGTGCTTAATAGCAGCTCTTCTTCATGTAGTCTGCACTGAAACAAAGCAAAGGATCATGGTCTTTGTAGTTCCTTCTGTTTTTTAGCTCATGCTGCACCAAAACTATAAATTTAAGCAGAGACTTGTGATTCGATAAGTGTGTGCCCCTGATATTCCACCTTCAAGTCACTCAATGCACTTTACATCAAGTGTCTTGCCCGAAGAACACAATGACAGCATTTATCTGTGGGAGCTGGAATCAAACCACCAACCTGTGAGTCTGTGGGTCTGACCGCTCAACCAATGATGATTATGTCGAGAACCACCAACCTTCGGATCAGTGGACAAACGCTCTACTAACTGAGCCACTGTCGATATTTCCATTATTGTTACATCTTTAATAAAAATAATTTGATTTTGAATGTAATTAACTCAATGTTGGATAGATTTATTTAACGTGGAATATTCCAGACAGAGTAATATCTCCATGTTGACGAGTAGGTGTCAGTCCCCCAACCAGAAAAGTTCCATAATGCACTTTAATCTTTGTCATTTGTCCGAGTCCCAAGCCTGGATAAATGTATATTGTTGAATAGTTTTATTTTAGGGCAAAACCTCTGAGAAGCACACACAGCGAGCAATGGGTTCAAATTACATTCTAGAGATGGGACATTTATCAGAAGATAAAACCACAAACGTTTGAGTATTTTCTTTAGGCTCCAAAAAAGGAAGATTAAAAAAAAAAAAAAAAAAAAAAAAAAAAAGCATTAGCATAGTATTTAATTCAGCTCCTTTCTGATACATTTTTATAATTTTATCTCAGTATTATTATGGGTATGCTCCAAAAATCTTGAGGTATTCATTGTGGTCACATCACAGTCCCAGCATGCATTTTGTCTCTGAGTACAGCTGCATATGTAATGTCCCACAGACTTCACCACGGCGACCATCTGCCTGTCAGAGCCCCGCCCCCCTCCCAGTGCAGAGGTGGTACAGAGAGAACCATCAGCACATACCAGACACCACCCATACAGCGCAAAGGACTGGAAAGACTTCTGAACTGGCATTTTCACTCTCACAGGGGTCAAAGTTCATGCACAAACCCAAGTCTGCCTCTTCGGAAAACACCCAACATGCAAGATTCAAATGTGTTTTTACAGAGCATCTTTGTATGTGGATATAGGGAAACGTTATGGTGAAGTTTAGCTTAACACAACTCTAAAAAGTGTTAAGTTTAGTCATTTCTAATCATTTTCAGTGATTTGCTGTGGGTGTTTTTAAGTGAAAGGTCCATAGTCAGTCCTCTGTCAGTAAAAGCATGTATTTGAACCTGAGTTTAAACTTTGGAGGAAGCATTTTTTTGGTTTAAAAACAGTGAGTCAATGTCTGTATTGTTTATATTCAAGAAATTAATATCTGTGTAATCCCCCAGTCGTCTGGTCACATCGCTTGTATCAGATATTTTATCCGATAGTTTTAAGGCAGTGTCCAGCAGCAATCTGACCAAAACTGAAGAAGCAGCTTGGCCTTTTATTTGATATTAATAACACGAAATGAAAAATCTTATTGAAAACTGGGCCTTGATCAATTTTTTCTCATTTTCTTCAGCTGTTCAGATACAATCAGTACAGGAAAATCTGAAAAACACGACCAAATTATTGTATTCTGACGTCGCATTATATTTTATCAGGTGTCTTGTATATAAACTTATGTAATAGTTTCTCTAAAAGTCACTGTAATACCTCAGAAGAAACTATAATTGGAGTTACAATGAATGTTTTCGCATTATGATTATTATTATTATCTATTTCTAAATGTGAACTTGCTGTTTATCTACATAAATACACTTGAATGTGGTTATATACTTTATTTAGGGACTACGTCTAATCTACGTGTGTGAAGAAATATGAATGTAGGAGTATGTTAATCTGAATGTATTTGTGTATATAACAATTGTATTCTGGAATGGGAGGGGTGGGTGGCACGAGATGTAAAATGTTAAAATGCTATAAAAATATGAATGAAAATAAATTAATTAATAAATGTACACTTGCCATTTAGTCCAAACTGTTCTATTTTTGGACTCACCCATCCTCACATCTCGGCTGTGGGACGACACAAGCAACATTCCCTGACTTTTCTTAAAATAGAAATACTTTGCTGTCTGTTTATTTGACACAGAACAGTTTTATATATTTTATCTTTATCAAAAATGTTATTTTAGGCCCCCCCTTGTCAAGCCTCCTGCTCTGACTCAACCCCTGCCACACGGGACATGCATTAAGCTTCGTGTGGATATGTTTAATTGTGTCTTTATTTGTCTGAAGCTGATAAGCCTGGACTCCTTCAGTGTCAACGTGACCGGCCTGGTCCAGACATTCCTCGCTGACCACTGCTAACTTTAACTGTTTCTGCCCATGCAGCGAGTGGGAGCTGGGGATTTCTGCTCCTATGACCACAACACTGCATGAAAACACACATAAAAATTAAACAGAAGAAGGAGAGAACGAGGTGAAGACAGAGAAAAAGCACCACGCCGCAGTCTTTTTCGGTCCTGTTGTTCTACATGCTTGGCCACACAATGCAGCGGCCGACCACAGCTGACTTCACAGCGTATGGGCGGGGATTTGTCATATTGTGGGGACTAAAATCTGTAAACACGCTCACATCATCACGACCTGGATTCCTTATGAGGACAGAAATGAGATCCCCATAATCAGTGATGGGAGGAATGCTTTGAAAAGGTATTTAGCTACAGAATACTGAATACCTCCCTTTACATGTATTTTGATTCGTGATTTAAAGTTCAGATATGCGTTTAGGCTTAGGTTAAAGGTTTGGCGAGTAGTATTTCTGGTTATGGCCAGGTTCAGTCTTCATGAAACGTCCACAAGGAGCAAACAAGTCCAACATGTGTGTGCATCGGAGAGAGAGTGAGTGGGAGTGAGAGGGAAGGGTGCAGTGTCTGTAGGAGGCCACCAGAGGACACTGTGATCTAATATTGTCTCAATGTAAAGGATGGGAAATATGATGTGGGAGGTATACAGCGGGATGAGGATTATTGTGAATGAAATTAGGTTGCTAGTTGTTAGTTAATTATGTATTTTGCAAATGTCTTGATTGCAAGTTTGTGTTGCTTTTACATTTAATCATATCCAGCATATCTCCAAAACAACAACTGTGATATCCTCCATGTTTTAGTAAATCTCGTAGACCTTTTATGCAGAGTTTATTCTCTCGCAGGCTCCATCTTCCCTCTTTGTATTGTGCCGCAGAATGTCTGTAGCTGTTTTCTACCCACACTCCCCTTCTGTCATGGTGGTCTTCAGAGCGGCCCATAGAGGTCTCCTCAAAGGCAAACCGACCAATGGGAGCTGGAGTAACATAAGGTCAGAGGTCAGAGGGCAGATGACTACATGAGCAATGGAAAGTCAAGACCAACTGTCCATGTGTCTCGACCGTCCTGCAGCAGCTTACATAAAGATCCACTTAAACTTTATGTGGAAGAAGCACATTTTTGTAGAAACGCAAAGATGGTTTCGTAATGCATTTTGGATACTTAAAATGCAGCATAGAGAGTGTACTTTGAAGCTATTCATTTCAAGTATTTGTTAAAGCAGACCTATTCAGCAAAATCGACTGTTCAGAGCTTTTAACCATGTTGTAGTTGCGTCCCCTTCTCATTTACTTGTTCTTGGAGTGATTCATGCAGGTCTGAGCAGTCTTTAATCTTCAATCTCCGTTTTCACCGCCACCGGCACACGCCCGCTGCTCTGTACTTACTTCGTTCTCCAGTTTTATTTTCTTAATATGTGATACGTGTAGGATTCAGCAGTAGTCATTTTGGTATCTGCTGTTTGCTACCCTGATCTGCAACTAGCCAAAATGTGCAAATTAAAACATAATGATCTACAGGTGTAGATTATAACTATAAAGCAGACACAAGCACAATATGTCTTTTTTAATGTTTAACTGCACTATGCAACTTTTCCTGTGTCTATCTGCTTGTCTCTATGCTTTGCCTGGAATGTTGCACAGTATGGCATTAAACTTACAAGCAAGTGACAGCTCCAGGTCAAGTGACAGGTCAGATCTGTGGAGAGAACACTCTGCTAACATTGACACTGCAGGTCCTTTTGAGCAACAGAATCACCTGTAATTGAATAAATGCAAGATATATAGATCTGATGTGAGACTAAGCCACATTTTAGCACATTTCTGTTAATATAATAACCCAAAACTCCTTGTCAAAGCCTGATTCATCAGATTAGTACTTGAGAGATGAGAGACTGCTACGAATACCAGGTGTCACAGTGGGGCTTCAGTGGCAAAAATTGTAAAACACTTCACCCACATCGCCTAGTATGAAAGTGGTGTGTGCATGAGTGTTGGTTGTGGTTGGAGGGGCCAGTGGCGCAGATTAGCAGTCTTGCTTACATCAGTCTGCCCCTGAACGAGCTGTAGCTACTGTTATGGCTTTCTATATCCATAACACTACAATAGAAACTTACCACAACCAAGAGTGGAGTGAATGAATAATGCACGAAACTGCAAAGCGACTTTGAGTGTCTGGAAAAGGGCTGTATAAAAAAAAAGGCATTATTTTATTTTATTAATTTTAATTTTATTATTTTTGTATTTAATTAAATTGAATAACATTTTATTATTATTATTATTATTATTATATTATTATTATTATTATTATTATTATTATTATTATTATTATTATTATTATTATTATTATTATTATTATTAAAAAATTCCCTATTGTCCGTATTGCCAACCCCTAACAGGTCACCTATTTATCCAAGTTAAAAGAACAGCTTTGATGATGAAAAGTATGGCTTATAGTGTGATCTATGGGCATGAACAAATGAACAAAAAGTGAGTATTTCATACAGAGCCACCTGGACATGGACAAACTGTGTGGCAGTATGTCAGCAGTGCCTATAATCTGAAATGAATCCTCAGACAGCTCCAGTCCAGCATACAAAGAGCTGATGGTGATGTGCTCTCCGCTCTACCACACCCTGACCTACAAAGGCTGCCCAAACGCCCCGAGCGACACACTACGATCCCCACTCTGGCCCTATCAGATCCAGCCGTCTGTAACTGGACCCTGGAGATGGAGAGATGGGAGGACACGATGACGGATGGTAGCTCTGGTGTTTGTGAAGTCCAAGCTCAAACTGCACACAGCCCACAGCACTGTTTCAGCACAGCACTTTCATCCCAAACACCTGCGATTTATTGGAGGAAACTCAAGCTACCTCGATCTCAAAAGTGTAACAAAGGATAATGGCAGCATCTTTTAACAAACTCAGGACAGTGTTTTTGCTGTTCTGCCCTGAATACTGCCCTGTTCAAATCTGATTTCAAATGATTTCTTTATAGTTTTCTTTATAGTTTTTCCTACACCTGTCCCACACCTGTCCTACACCCGGTGAAGTACTCAATTTTGCTAATTAAGTAAAAGAACATGCCAGAGCAAAAAAAAATAAATAAATAAATAAAATAAATTCAAGTAAAAGTAAAAGAATCAAATGAAAAAAATGACTTAAAAAAGTAAAAGTATTAAAGTAATTGTTTAGAAATGTCCTTAAAGAGTAAAAATTCAAAAGATACCTAAAATTTATACTTCAGTACAGTACATTCTGCCACTGCCTTCACCTGTCCCACACCTGTCCTACACCTGTCCTACACCTGTCCTACACCTGTCCCACACCTGTCCCACACCTATCCTACACCTGTCCCACACCTGTCCCACACCTGTCCCACACCTATCCTACACCTGTCCCACACCTGTCCCACACCTGTCCTACACCTGTCCCACACCTGTCCCACACCTGTCCTACACCTGTCCCACACCTGTCCCACACCTGTCCCACACCTGTCCTACACCTGTCCCACACCTGTCCCACACCTGTGCTACACCTGTCCTACAAACTGTGAAGCGTCTTTGAATGTCTTATTCTTATTAGATATTTTTATAACTAAAATGACAGACAAGAGTAGGAAATGTTGCCTTTATAACTACTACTACTAGGCTCACACTACTGAGCAACCATACACACCTCTCATTCAACTTTTTATTTTTACACTTTTTTTTACTACTTTCTACTTACAGAAGGCAACAAATATATGAAGAAAGATATATAGAATTATGTAGTAATAAAAAAAAACTGAATTACTAAATATTGTCATATATTTGATGTCTTCTGTGTGTATATAAAATGTAGAAAGTAATAAAAATAAAGAAGAAAAAAAAAGACATTGAATGAGATGGTCCAAACTTTTGACTGGTACTGCATCTAAAAATACAGAAAATAAAATACCCTTTCAAAAGCATTCACAAAAGTAAAACAAAAATTTAGCAGTATTTTGTGGTGTGTTTTGTCATTGTAGACCCAAAAATAAAAACGACTGGTTGATTTTCGAGCATTCTGATGAGACAGCACCATTACCTGTATCCATGGAAGTCCTCTTTGATGTTCTGGACCAGAGGCGAGGGCAGAGGCTGGACGGTCCCAGGACTCAGGGGGGAGGTGGGGTAGTGTTTGCCCCGGGGGTCCCAGGTGTAGCTGCTCTGGACCAGGTTATGTGCCACTTTCTTTCGTCGGGGGAGTGTGCCGTGAATGGACACGTGCTGGGATGAAGCGGAGAGCTCAGACAGGCCGCCACCCGGCCTGATGGAAGACTGTGGACGAAATAATACAAACTAAAATGTAGGTTACAAATGCTAAAATTCACTTAAATCCTGATAAGCCCATTGAGTTTTCAGCAGGAAGTAACTGACCTTACTCTACCTTATTTAAGTGGAAATCCCGTTCCTTTCAATGGAGAATTTGGGAAAAGTTTCGGCGCTAAAATATTATATAAAATCGCTTGGTTTGTGTCAAATGTTCAATGTTTATGTGTAACAACAAGTCAACACTGCACTGATTCTCTGGGAAGCTTTAAAACACCTCTGTAGTCCCTAGAAACTACAGTATTTCCTGTCAAGATCGGCAGCTTCATATAAAATAATATATCCCAAATGAAGATGGCGGCGCCCACGGCAACTTCTGGAAAAAGGTGAATATGAGGTTTGGTCTTAAGCTGCTCGGGACATTTTGATTTTGAAAAGGCAGAATCTTAAATCTTCCATTATGTCGATCACATAAAGTTGGAAATTGACGTATTTTGAGGAAATGGTCATGAAATCCTATCACAACAAATTTAAAGCTGCACTCTGTAATTTTTCAGGTGGAGGGTTCGCCATTAGCTTGTGTCCATGGAGATGTTGTTGCTTTGACTGAAATCTTCCACAGTATGACATTAAACCAGTCTATCCTCTTGAAAACAAACCTGCTGATGCGCTCAAGCAAGTTACAGGTCAGATCTGTGGAGAACTGCACCTGCTTTCAGTAAGAACACATGTTTTTAAAGGTATTTTTGAATTAATCGATGCAGATTTTGAGACATCCGGGAAAAAGTTTATCAGAGTAAAACTGAAAAACAGCTGGACTTGGATATATATAGATTTTTTGCGCAATTAAAACACCTGTCATCCCGTAAATGCAGAAGAGATACACTGCAGAACATTTCAGGCAATAACATCTCCATGGAGACAAACAGATGATGGCCCTCCCCCAGAAAAGTTACATGATGCACCTTTAAAGGGCCCATATTACTCTATGTTCTGATCTGTGTTAAAATGTCGATACCTTTTCAAAAACTGACCTGGAGTTGTGTTTTGTTTCATTCACACATGTTTAACACACAAACTCTATATACGTATTTAGGCTGAGGTCTTCTCTCAAACTACAAAACAGTCTGTTCCACCTTGTGATGTCATGTGGTAAAACAGGAAGTGCTTCACTGTCTTTTTAAACTCGCTACAGTCATTTGGATCATTTCAGACGTGGAAATGCCAATCTCTGCTGAACTAAAGGTAAAAGGTATAGTAGATGCTAACTTGAAAACTACCACTTCATGACATCACAAGGTGGAACGGAGCATTTTGAGCTTTGGAGATGTTACAGACTAATCATAAAGGATGAGTGAAACAAAACGCAAGTCCAGGTATGTGTCAAACAACATTCTAACATGGTTAAATAAATACTTTGTACAAAACAGCATAACAAACACAAAAATGAGCATGTAGACGTACCCAGACTTGGAGCTGAGCAGGTCCATGGAGGAGGCCAGTGACCCCTGAAGCCTCCGGGATGAGCAGGTGTTTGGGGCCCCCACAGAGTACGAGGGTCCCGTCAGAGGAACGTGGGCCCCCCCTCCTCCTCCTCCGAGTGACGGGGGGTGGTGCAGGGACCGGGGGAGACTGGCAAAACGCCCTTCGGCCATCATCCTCAACTCTGCAAAAAAACACAACAGCGAAATGTAAGGATTGAGTTACAGCGAGCACAGATTCAGCAAAACCTTAAAAAACAACATTATGTAACCACAGAAACACATCAGGAGGCTAAGTGTCATCTTGCTCTATGAAACGTGAGCTCACAAACATGCGGGTAAATGGATACAGTACAAGTTATCGCACAAACAGATACACGAGTACACGCATTATGAAGTACACATGTGGCCTGCGGGGGGGGACCAAACTTCTGTTGCTGCATAAGAATCAGTGACATAATTCTATACTAAAGCGATTTTGTAATAGCATTTCAAACGTTAACGCCACAAAAAACATCTAGATTTAAGGAATGACCCTCTTATTGACACCACAAAAATATATTGCGTAGAAATTTACTTAATGTGACATAATCAGCCAGATAAAAAATAAAAAATCACTTTACTTTTATGTTTATTTTATTAAAAAGGTGATTAACGCTTGTAAAAGTCTCACAATTCATATTTTCTATTTCTTACGATTACATTGTGATCTGGATAATCATGATTATCGATTAATCAGTGGTGGAACAAAGCTAAAAGTAAAAGTAGTAGGACAAAAAGTAGTAGTAGTACAACATTTTAGGTATCTGCACTTTACTTAAGTCACAGTAGATACTTTTTACTTTTACTTCAATACATTTGAGAGCAGTATCTGTACTTTCTACTCCACTACATTTCAGAACAGGACTGAAAAGTAAAAGTATTTTTTATTATAGTTTGAAACCTGCTGAAAAGGCTGAGATTTTTTTTATTAACTTGTTCATAGTTTGAGCAAATACACAAATGGAAAGAGCGTAAATCGTTATCAAATTACTACATTTAAAGCCTAAAAAATATGCGCAAAATACTTTTACTTCTTTATTTATGCTTTAAATAAATACTTTATTACTTTCACTTGAGTAGATTTAATCATGTGATACTTTTACTTGAGTATTTTTTCTCCAGTATCAATATTTAGAAATTCTTCCACCTTTTTTTGTAATAAACTAAACAATAAAAAACAGTTGATTGTTTCTTGACACCGGTCGTGTTGTACTAAACTAAAGTACTTTTATCTGCTGTGTCCTGTAGCTAAATGCATCAACTTATAAATAGCCAAAGCTTCTGCAGTTTTATCAAATATTTATAGGATTCTCAATATAACCGGTAATGCATTTTAACAACTCCCAAAAGTGCACTGCTCTGCCTCTGTCCCAAACAAACGGCACCATTTGAAAACACTTTTGTGGCTCTATTTTGGCGTGGTACTGATAGACGCGCAGATATAAATACTCCGAGATGTGCAGGGGTTTGTTGACAGAGATGGAAACAGTGGGCAGATCCCTGTTAAATTCCCCAGCTGTGTGTGGATGATGAGTGGACAGTGCACTCGTCCATCAGTCATCACGGCTGTTAGTCACACTGTAAAAATGAAACATCATTTTCTGAGCAGTTTGGCAGATTGGACACTCCCAAATCTTAATCTCAACCGTGCCAGTCATGAGAATTAGTCCAAACTTATGCTTCGATAAGAGACATGAATGATATGTTTAGGCTTGTGTGCACCTTTTGTCTAAAATTAAAGTTAAATTACACTTTATTTGACCTTTGTGTTTGACCCGTCCTTCAGTGCTGCTGGGTCAACCTGTCAGTCAAGAGCTGTGGGCTCCGATGGCTGCACCCAGGGGCCCGTCTTCTGATTTTGAGTTAGGCTTAGTCAGAACTACCTTAGCTGGAGCACTGTGCCCATTTTTTCTTCTTCTTTATCTTTATTTCTACAGGGGGAGCCCAGAGTTTTCCATGAGCGCCCTGGTCAAATACAGAACAATATAAACGAAAACGACTAAACACATAACTGCATGTGTCCATTTAAAACATTAAAAACAGGAGCAGGTGTGAGTATAAATGTTTATCACTGGTTTATTAAAGTACATTTATAGCAGCAATCTATCCACTTTTGCATGTCCTTGTATTCTGTTTTTGTGAAGCTTTTTTCCCTGTTTCAGTTCTAATGCGGCTGTTTTTTAGACGCAGACAATCATCTTCTATTAAATCTTGTATTAAAAGTTCCCGTATCAAAGTTCAACAGCAAGTGAGATATTCAGGATCGATGGGGGAAACTTGAGCGTCCACCGGAAACACACGCAGACACAGGAAGAACATGCAAACTCTGGATGCCCCGAGACTCAGACACAGGAACCTTCTTGCTGTGAGGTGAGAGTAGCAGCCTCACAGCAAGAAGGATATGTTCGCATTTATTTACAGCGTGTTTTAAACTGTGATTATCCAGCTTTACATTTAGTATTTTTGTTTAAGTAGTTTCAAAATGATCGTTTATCGTGGTATTTTCTGATGCAGTTAATCACACTTCAAACATTGTCGTCGTGACCGTCCTAATCTTGTCCAGACTCGGAGCTGGGCTACTGTGTCGCTGCAGATAGTGATCGCTGCTGCTTCAGGCTAAACACTGGATTTACTCTGCAGACGTCCACATGCAGACAGACAGACAGACACGGCTTCAGCCAGATGTACAACAAATTCTTTCCTTTGTCGTCTTGTTTCGGGAGAAAAACAAGGTCTGTAAAAAAGGAGGACTTCAAACTGCACTTCATGAGTTATATACTGACATCACCCCACTACAGTTACAAACACAACAACAAGACCTCATTGTTTTGGAAATACAGTATAAAGCTCTGCCGTTCTCATTATGCTGAAGTCTACTGTTGTACTGCTGGTGCTACTGACTCCATGACCTAATATCTAGAGCATTACCTCATACTCGGAGGGTCAACCTTTGAACTTTTGTCTGCCCTGGTCCCTGAATCCAACCCTGCATCGATCTGCTCTTTTCACAGCAGGTTAAGACCATAATCTACATCAATATGAAAAGTATATACTGAATACTACTCCCAGCACATGCACATATGTTGATATAAGTACATGCTTCACTTACATTCATATCCTAAACATGATTATAGTTACTACTTCTCAAACCTAAACCAATTCTAGCCCATGTCTGAACTTTAAATCATATTATTGATCTAATAACAAAAGAATTACATCAGGGAGCTCATTTTTTCCTCGTAATAGAAGGAAGGTCCCCAGTGATGTAAGCATGTATACAGATTTTAGCTCCTACAATGTTATAAATCCCCCCCACAGACAAACAAATCTATTTAACCAGGGTTAGGTCCTAGGATTAAATGTTTTTTGTATCATGAAAGTCTGGAGAGCTGGAGAATCTGATTTAGAACCATTTTAGTTTATGCTATTGTTATTTAGGGCGACAGTAGCTCACTTGGTAGACACAAACATCACTGGTTGAGCTGGTGTATGAATGTGAGTGTGAATGAGTGAGTGGTTCCTCGATGTAAACCTCACCTCCAGTGTCTGTTTGAGTGTCTTGAAGGTGGAACTTTCTGTGTGGTTAAAGGTGGAACTTTCTGTTGGTTAAATCCACGATCTGCTGTTGGCCTTTTGAGCTTTACAGAAATTTAAAGTGTTTAAGTTTTCCCGCCTCATCACCGTGGAGAGCGGAGCCTTCAGCCGCTCCGCTCCTCAGCTCTGGAACAGCTCCCCCTCCTGACCTCCGCACCCGACTCACTCCCACACTTCAAATCCAAACTCAAAACTCATCTGTTTCGACTGGCCAATGCACTCCACCGCACCACCAGAACATGGCTGCACTGTCCTGCTTTTAACTGTGTGATTTTACTGTATATTTTTTGAGGTTTGTATATTAAAAGTCCTATATTATGCAAAATGTGATGTTATAGTCATGTTATAATCCTATTACCTCCTCAAAAACACACCTGGAGTTGTGTTTTGTTTCATCCACACATTTAAATTTCAGTAATCCTGTATATTAGTCTCCAAAGCCCAAAATGCTCTGTTCCACCTTGTGATGTCACGCAGTGGTAGTTTTCAAGTTAACAACTCCTTTTACCTTTGGGTCAGTAGACATCGGTAATTCCAGGACTGAAATGATCCAAATGAGTCTAATGAAGATGCGTAGAGTTAAAAACACAGTGGAGCACTTCCTGTATCACCGCATGACATCACAAGGTGGAGCGTTTTCTGTTTTGAGAGAAGAACTCAGCCTAAATCTGCAGAATTTGTGTGTTTAACGAGTTTAGCGAGTGAAACAAAACAGAACTCCAGATATGTTTGTGATGAGGAAATATTATAACACAGATCAGGAAACAGTGTAGCTGGAACAGTTTACAATAATTTGATTAATAATAACAATATATTTTAGTGAAACGCAAATACAAAACCATTAAAGGGCCCAGATTAAAGTATAAATTCTATTAAAATCAACATCTTTAAGCGTCTCCAGTTAACACAACCCCAGATGTACGTATCCTGAAGTGGGTCAGTGAAGCGTGCACTGAAGGCTGTCAATAAACTGGTCAGTGGGATTAGGCCACAGCTGACCACACTTCAACACATTCAAACAAACCCAGCGAGCCTTAGCCACTCCATCCCGGCACACGAGACAGGCTACAGTAAGAACAATGAGGGTCGCTCTGTGAAGGCATGCTGGGTCAGACACTGGATTCCTCTAGGGGCCAGAACGAGCGAAGGACAGGGGAGGGGGAGAGGGAGGGGTCCATTATAAGAGCCCGAGGGAGTGACGGTCAGCTGCCGCCAAGTGTGTGTGTGGCCCCTACCATCTGTCACACCCCCCCGTGGACCACTGCAGACGGACTCTCGCTGAATACTTTCACAAGTATCCTACACGTTAAGTATTCATGATGGAAATGAGCTAAAAGGTACATACAGTGTCAAGTAACTGAGAATACGTACTCAGATTACTCATTTTGAGGAACTGTATTGTGGTACAGTTACTTTTTCATTATAGTAGTATTAGTAATTAGTCATTTAAGTCTCTAATCAGGCTTAAATTACTGCATAACAAACAAATCAAGCTGTTTTTTTCACTATGACACAACGCAACTCAGTGTAAAAGTCTGATTTTAATTCAGCTATTCTGTAACTAAATACAATTTTCAAAGTATTTGTCCCATCTCTGTGCACATATTGGTTGATTTTATATGTTTGGATATTGTGTACTCAGTTGTGTACTGGCTGCAACAAACACACTTAAAATGCGTTTATTAGTGGCAAAGGGAGCGGCTGATGCAGATCCTGTTGTGTTAAAATGATGACAGACAAAGCGAAAATAACTATGTGTTTTGGTCTAGATAAGCCTGCGAGGGATGAGATCACTGCTGTTTCACTTTCATTTACAAGAAATACTATGATACTGCTAACTACCACATGTAATAACTGTTTGATTAGTTTATAAATGTGTGATTTTGGGAGGGTTGGGACAGGCCTGCAGTACGATAATGATACTGAAAACTGATCTGTGCCACTGATACAACCTGAAAAAGCATGAAAACCCAAGTTTCAGTTCACCTTTCGCAGATTTTTTAGTACAATTTTGCATGCTTTTTTTTTACCGTGTATGAACGTGCATTATATTATTTTCAGTATAGGAAAGAGTTTATACTTTTATTTCTCAAACAAATATTTGGGCCTGAAAACATGTCTTGATCTTTAGTTTCATTCCATAAAAATTGACTTATTTTTTAAATCTATGAAGGTTTGAACTTTGAGAGTGTTTAAACGAGAGAGAAATGTGAGAAAATGTTAATGCCTGTGTGAGAAAAGTACTAATACCGATACCGATACTGATAAATTAGCAGGATCAAGTATCAGTTCCATAATATCAGTTAAGGCGATATCTTGGTTGGGCCTTTAATTAAATGTAATGAGGCTATTTACAGGCAAATTTGGCCTAGAATGTGTCATAATGTTTAATATTTTTGAGTTTTATTCAGACGAAGCTGTTCTGTAGTGAACTGAAGAGTAATAGAAGTTACATAAGACATTTGCGTAGTAAGTTAACTGAATTTTAAAGACATAAGAGCTGTTTTCCGTCCCTACACTGGTATCGGTTTAAAGTGAAAGTATCGAAACTGAAAAACGTGGATCGACCAACTTTGGCACAATATATTGTCCTGTACAAATTAAATCTCACCACAAAAATCAGAAAAAGCTGCCCATTAGTACAAATAAAAGAAATATTGAGCCCATAACTATTACTATTACTACTTTTGCAGTTATCTTTTTATGCAAATCCTGATTTCGTTTCATGCTCAAACTAAAGATTTGATGAAAGTTAATAACTACCTACTATAATTTCATTTAATTTTAAACTAATTACAGATGTATTATTACCAATATTGTCATTTCGTGCTCAAATCCATGACAAATCAGTGTTTATTTGTTTTGACAGACAAAGCTACTTCTCTCTCTCCGTTTCAACTTGCCTTCTGCCTCTCCTTTTGCCTCCTGCCTCTCATCCATCTTTCTTTCCTCTTCCGGCCCAGTGCACAGGGTCCCTCCTCCCTCATCTGTCCGTCATGATGTCAGCACTTCTTTAGCCCGCCTCGTCATCCCTCGTTTTCTCTCCTTTGTCCCGCAGACTCTTGAACATAATTATTCTTTTCTTTCTACCCTTTCTTTCCTGAAGTCCACCATCCTGCCGTTTCTACAGCTGTTCACGCATTTGACCCCATTATACACATACACAAACACACATACACACACACACGCACACACACACACACACGCACACACACACACACACACACACACACACACACACACATACACACACACACACACACACACACACACACATACACACACACACAAACGCACATACACACACACACACACAAGCACACATAGAAAAACACACACACAGACACACACACACACACACACACATAGACATACACAGACACACACACACACAAACACACATATACACACACATATATACACACACGCATATACACACATATACTCACGCATATATACACACACACACACACACAGACACACACACATACACACGCAAACACACATACACACACATATACACACACACACTTAGACACACACACATATACATATACATACACACACACACACACACACACACACACACACACACACACACACACACACACACACACTGACAAATACTTTTTAACCTCATTTCTTTAATTTGTATTTGAAAAAATCGACCAGGATAAATATAAAGACGCACTACGTAACTTTCCTGATGACTTTGCCACCTGCTGTTTCCCATAGAGATGCTACTGAAAGCAGGTTAGGCTGTTACAGGTTAGATCTGTGGATGGGCGAGCCAGCTCAAGTAAGAAGTAAGAAAGTTTTTCATTGTATTCATGTATTTCTTTTTTTTTTGCAATAAAAACACCAGGCAATGAATACATGCAAGCTAGACATGTTTAATGCTACAGTGTGGAACATTACTGGCACAATAACATCTCATTGAAGACGAGTGCCATAGTCTTTGGATGATTTAAGTAAAGTCGACCAGCTTAAATGCGACTTGAGTTAATGATGATCTCTTAATCTTTTGGTTTATGGGATCTTTCAACACTGCTCAGTCCAGACAGAGAGAGGAGGCCGGTTCTGAGCTCGTACATTAAAATCACTGGCAACATCACTGGCAGTATTGTGTGATGTCACCAACTACTTGAAATTGCAGAGGCCACTGAACTGAACACACACTTAGATTTAGACGTTTTTGGCCAGAAAGCTGCACTAAAATGGACAAAAAATGACTAGGAGACATATACTATATATAGCTAACCTGCTAGCTGCCGAGTTCAAAACAGGAAGTGAGCATGGGCACCATCAACTCTGGCTCCAATTCACTTTTTATTGAAAAACTATGGCCCCTCTCTCCGTAACTGCTGCTGTCAGACTCGTCATTTTGATCTTAAAATGTTCATATTTTTTGTCCATGAATCAAGACATGAACATTAACAATAGACAAATCAAGAGCCTTATTGCACGAGGTTGCTCCCGCTATCGTTAGCAACAGGTTTCATTGACAGCGCCCCATGCCAAACCAGGCGGGGCCTCGCTTCGGATTGCTCTTTGGTTGCTAAAAAGGCTAACCTCGATGAGCTTAACTGGAGCCGAACGATATGGGTGACGTCACACTCCCTTAGTCCACTTCTTTAAACTATCTTCGCTACGAACAGAAGCTAACACTATTACGGCGCCATATACACAGTTTAGCAACAAAAAAAAGGTTCATTTTAGAGACAGGCTGCTTCATCTAACCCCTTGTAGCTGAAGTACATTAATTCACTATATCTGGGAACATCCTAAACAAATATCATATGAACTCATCACAGCTAAGACAGTAAATATGGACAAGTATTACATAACGACACTGTTCTGACCAATGAGAGCTGCTATAAGCCTGTTATATACAATGAGGGATCACCATTTTCCAAAACATGCAGGAGTTTCATTGGGAAAACCGTGTCCTTTAACCCCGTGAGCCACTTTTAGATTTGCTTCTAGAGTCAGAGAGGACACAGAAGAAAGAGAGAGAGACTTATATTTGTTTTATTTTTGTATAAATCCAGGCAAATGAGCCGTCTGCCGTCCTAATGTTTACTCTGCCATTTCCCCTTCCTGCTAATCTGCTTCCCACCCAAAGACTCCACTGTCTCTGCACCACTGTTCCCTATTCAAGGTTATATTTTTGTGACTGCTTTAATATTATGACTTTGGTTCACAGAAAAAAAAACATAAAATACTTTGTGTAGCTTAAAGGGCCCATACTACACTTTCTGATCTGTGTTATAATGTTACATACTGTACCTGGAGTTGTGTTTGTTCCATTCATGTTTAACACACAAACCCTGCATATTTAATTATAGTTCTTCCCTCAAACAGAAAACACTTGGTTCCACCTTGTGATGTCATATGGTGCAACAGGAAGTTACAGGAACACTATGTAACTTTTCTAAAATGGGTCCACCAGCTGCTTGTCTCCACTGGGATGTTACTGCTTTGTCTCAGATGTTCCAAAGTAAAGCATTTAAACATATCTATCTCGCATTTATTCAATCATGTGTGTTTTTATTGCTCAAAAAAGGGGAAAACGCCTCTCCACTGATCAGACCTGTAAAATGACCTGGTGGTGTCTAAGTATAAGTATAATGCTACATAGTGGAACATTCAGGTAAAGCAACAGCATCTTTCCAACACAAACAGCAGACTTACAAATATCCTAGATCCTAAAATGTATAAAATATAACTTAACTACTCGATATAATTCCTTCAGACAAACTGTGCATGAACTTTCTGCAGGAGCCACAGAAACAGGAGCAGGTCTGGACTTTTGTCTCCAAAATCCAAGGTTTTGTGTCTCATTCCGTGTCAGGACTTGCCTCTTTTATTGGCTTTAAGCTCATCTAAACATCTGTAAATGGGTTTGTTTGACGTCTTCACTTTTTAGGTTTAAAGAACATAAACTTTTTGATTGGTGTGTATTCATGACTCATTATACAGACTCATGTGTGCACTGCCTGGAGTCTTTGTACCTTTTTATGCTACTTGAGCTGTATTACAATTTATTTCCTTACTTATTATTAAGAACTATAATCTACTATGTTACTAATCTTATGTGCATTTATCCATCACAGTTCGCCTGCCCATCCCTGCAGGTCTTTTAAGAGTTCACTTGTTGGAACTAGAGATGCACTTATCCACTGAGCTGTAAGTATCCAGTATCCAGATAACAACCGATATCAACCAAAACCAGCGATGCCACAGACTAAAACCAGCATTTATGTCCTTAAAACAAAAATTAAATGTGTTATGTAGCTGTTATTTATCCCTCAAGTAACAACTCTGTATAAACGAAAAGTTCAAACATTCAAACATTCTGAGACTTTCTGGGTCAATTACAAGGAAATAGTCCCATTACATCAATTCATTTGTTCAAGCAGGATATCGACTGAACCGATATTTGGAAGCCAATATCTGATTTAACTCATTTTTCAGTATCTGCGCGATATCTGATAGCAGATTGGTGACTAAATCAGGACTAAACCAGAAACAAATTCTGGACTAAACAGGAGTAAATCTGGACTAGAACAGGACTAAACTTGGACAAGGCCAGAACTAAACCTGGACTAAAACAGGATTAAATCTAGACTAAACTTGAACTAGAACAGGACTAAACCTCGACTAGACCAGGATTAAACCTGGACTAAACCTCAACTAGAACAAGACTAAACCTGGACTTGAACCGGACTAAACCTGCACTAGAACAGGACTAAACCTGCACTAGAACAGGACTAAACCTGCACTAGAACAGGACTAAACCTGCACTAGAACAGGACCAAACCTCAACTGGACCAGGACTAAACCTGGACTAAACCTGAACAAGAACAGGACCAAACCTCAACTAGACCAGGACTAAACCTGGACTAAACCTGGACTAAAACAAGACTAAACCTGGTCTAAAACAAGACTAAACCTGGTCTAAAACAAGACCAAACCTCGACTAGACCAGGATCAAACCTGGACTAAACCTCGACTAGAAAAAGACTAAACCTGGACTAGAACCGGACTAAACCTGCACTAGAACAGGATTAAACCTGCACTAGAACAGGACTAAACCTGCACTAGAACAGGGCTAAACCTGCACTAGACCAGGGCTAACCTGGACTAACCTCGACTAAACCTCAACTAAACCAGGTTCTAAACCTGGACTAAACCTGGACTAAAACAAGACTAAACCTAACTAAAAGTGAGACTGGTGAACCTGGTCTAAAACAAGACTAAACAGACGTCTAAAACAAGATATTCCTGGGCTAGGGGGGACTTCCCTTGACTAGGCCGGAGCGTCTAAACCTGGACTAGAACAGGACTAAACCTGGACTAAAACAAGACTAAACCTGGTCTAAAACAAGACAAAACCTGGACTAGAACAGGACTAAACCTCGACTAGAACAAGACCAAACCTCGACTAGACCAGGATCAAACCTGGACTAAACCTCGACTAGAAATGAACTAAACCAAGTTCACATCAGATCCAAAATGAGGTCAACTTAGGACTAAATAACAAAAAGTGAGTCATGGTGAACAGCTCTACACCAGTGAGAATACATGACTGTACATAAGAACATTTGGGGCTGGGGGGGCAGCTTTGGTTGGGCCGGAGTTATGGTCAGAGCTGGGGCACGATTTGAGACACACAACACAGACAAGACTGCATTAGGCAAACACCCCCTCCCATCAGTGAACAATGGCATCCAGTGTCAATTTGTAGAGTTTTGTTCCCTACGGCGTGGGCCCACCAGCTCCACGGAACATATTAATGAGGGTCTATGTATTTAAACCCACTGCTCCAGCGAACTCCTGCACCTCACATGACTGTAAAAGAAAAAGGGCCATGTTCAATAAGCTACTACATATTTTGGTCAGAGGTGGGGACGATTTGAGACAAAGGCAGAAGTTTGACTACTCTTCAGGGTTTTATTTTTACTATAAATACAAAAAAAAAATATTTATACACAATATATGCAATTAGGTAGTGAAAAATGTTCAATAAATTCATATATTTTTCACGTCCTAAGGATGTGTATATAAAAAAAAAATATAGAAAGTTGAGTAAAAATGTAAAGTAGAAAAAAACTGAATGAGACGGTGCATCCAAACTTCAAATCACATCAAATTTTTGAAACTAAATTCTGAACTAATCCTAGACTAGACTAGGACTAAACCTGGACTAGACCAGAACTAAACCTGGACTAAAGCATGACTAAACCTGGACTAGATCAGGACTAAACCAGGACTAAACCAAGACTAAACTAGGACTAAACCAGGACTAAAGCAGGACTAAACTAAGACTAAACTAGGACTAAACCACGACTAAAGCAAGACTAAACTAGGACTAAACCAGGACTAAACCAGGACTAAACCAGGACTAAACCAGGACTAAACCAGGACTAAACCAAGACTAAACCAGGACTAAACTAGGACTAAACCAGGACTAAACTAAGACTAAATTAGGACTAAACCAGGACTAAACTAAGACTAAACCAGGACTAAACCAGGACTAAACTAGCACTAAGCCTGGACTAGACCAGGACTAAACCTGGACAACAACAGGTCTAAATCTCGACTAGACCAGAACTAAACGTCTACTAGACCAGAATTAAACTTGGACTAAAACAGGACTAAACCTGGAATAGACCATAACTAAACCTGGACTAGAACAGGACTAAACCTGGACTAGATCAGAACTAAACCTCTACTAGACCAGGACTAAACCTGGACTAGAACTGGACTAATCCTAGACTAGACCACGGACTAAACCAGGACTAGAATAAGACCAAACCGTCGACCTGGTTTGGTCTTATTCTGGACCAGGAGAGATTCAAACCAGGACCCAATAAAGACAAGAGTGAATGTACTATTCCTCAAGTACATACAGCTTACTTAAGTAAAACTGTACTTCTTGGAGTACTTTTCATACCATATACTTTTACTTCTACTTGAGTAACATATTGCACAGTGTAACAGTACTCTTACTTGAGTAAATGTTGTGGTTACTGTTGACGATGTGAAATGATTTGAACATTTGTGTGTCTTGCAGTGCTCCTTTTTCTAGTTTTTGTGGTACCAGTTCATCCTTTAAAGTTTTGTCTCACATTAACTTGAAATTACACATCAGTTGCTACGTCCGGAGACAGATACTCAAACACCTGAAGTATCGGTAATCGTAGCTACTTGAGTACTTTTTCTTTTGGCTTCCCGGCTCTGGATGTGAATTGCGATAGATCCAAACCAAGTGTAAATGCAGCCCATGTGTAATCTGAGCAAACAGGATTCAGATTTAAATGTCTCAATAGCAGAGGTTGCAGAGTTGACTTTTCTACATCCCAAAGTGTAATTAAAATATGTCGTAAAACTATAATTACACAGCCGCTGGATATGTTCTTTAGCTGTTGTAAAGACTGTCTGAAGTGAGGAGAGCATCCAAGATATATTTAAATCCACCACAGAGTTACAAAAACAATATCCGGCTACACTCAAGTCCACAGAGTCATTTGTCCTGATGGTTTCATATAGATTCTGTCATGTGGTTGTGGCGTTTAAAGCTCGGTTGTTCAAATACAGCGGATAAAATCTATACTAAAAAGCATCGATACTGAAAATGAAACTGTTACGACCTCGATCTACTTTACGTCAGAACTAGTATAAGATCACAAGGTCATATTAAAAACTGTTGGCATTTGAAAATTACATTATATTATTTTATTAACACAGAGTTTTTTTTTTTTTTTTTTTAAATCATAGACACTGGGGTATCAAGATTTTTCCTCAGTATCAAAATCAGTGGTGGAAGAAGTAATTAATTTTGTTACTTAAGTAAAAGTACACATACCGGAGCAAAGGAATACTCAAGTAAAAGTAAAAGTATCACATGAAAAAATCTACTTAAGTAAAAGTATTAATGTATCCGTTTGAAAATGTATGTAAAGTGTAAAAAGCAGAAGTACTTTTGCACAAATTTTTAGATCTAATGAAGCTTCAGATATTGATTTTGATACAGATTTGTGCTGGAACAGAAAAATTTAAATCATTTTTTTCTGGCTTCTGGTTTTTATTTGTATATTTTTATTTGCTCAAACTATGAACGTGTTAAAAATAAACCCTCAGCCTTTTCAGCAGGTCTCACATAATAATAAAAATACTTTTACTTTTCAGTCCAGTTCAGAAATATAGTGCAGCAGAAAGCACAGATACAGCGCTCAAACGTCATGGAGTAAAAGTAAAAAGTGTCCACTCTAAAATCTACTTACCTACTTAAGTACAGTTACAGATACAGATACAGTTACAGATACAGTACTAATTTTAGTATCATGACAGCAGTTTCAAGCAAAGTCTGTCTACGTCTTTTTAATGGTTGAAGGTCATTTTGGTTTCCCTGGTTCAGCCGTCTCACTTTGATAGTTGCTTGGGTTTGCCTTAAAAAGTGCATTCGTTTCCTGAAAAATCACAAAATGCATCATAGGTACTCATTTTTTTTGTACTAGTGGGGAGATTTTGGTTATTTTCCTGTTCTACGATGAGGTTTGAGCTGTAGAGGGGTGAATTATGAACTTGTATGTCTCATTATTGATACTAACTAACTATTAAAGTGTTTCATTCTGCTATTTATTTCCTGCAGCTCATGTTTTTACACTTAGAATACTTTTTATGTTCTTTTATTTGTGATCTAGGCTTGGAAAATATCAGATTATGTGCTTCCTTTAATGTTTTATCTTACATTAAATTCAAATTAGACTTCCTTTATGGTTTAGATTCAAAATTATCATTTATCGTCTATATTTACTTCAGCAAAATATCGCACTTAAACATCTGTTATGGTGACAGGCCTAAGTATATATCTAAAAACATATAAAAAATCCAAAGAAAGGGCATTCAAACAGTCAATTTGATGCAAGATTATGGTTTCAACAGAACAATCAAAGTTACTGTGTAGTACAAAATGGAACAAAATGTGAATGAGGCATTTCGGTGGATACTTAAAATAACAGCACGCGTGTAAATACAGGGCAGCCCGAGTATGAGTCAGTTGGTCAGTCTTTGCAGAGAGTAGCGGGTCACGTCGTGCTGACGGCTGGCTGGAATACCAAACACTTTACCCCACCAAAACCAGTAACTCAAAACCATTCACAGACACAGGAGCCCACGTTTATTCAAGAGCAAAGAGCTACCGAAATGTGCAACTAACCCACCAAAATATGCATAAAATATCATACAGGACTCCCACATTGTACTCAGTGACTCTTACATTCATAATACTGCAAGTGTCATTCAAAATCAGATGAATATTGCAGTGGTTCTCTGTCTAAAGTAGGTCTAGGTGGTTAAGCTTCTGCAGTTGGGTCTTTATTTTTAATCAGGCACAGTATTATTTATATTGTAGCCAAATAAACATCTATGTGCATATCTCTGCGCTGTTATTTTTAGCAAAGCCCCACTGAATAACTTTTTGGCCATGAAATAAACATAAGAGCATGATTTTTGTGTTGTTTTTGTTTCATTTTGGATGAAAAACTTACTCTGAGTGGGCTTGCATCTCCACAAACCTGACTCTTATTTGGCCTGGACAAGGGCCTTCCACAGTTTGGCATAAAAACGTATCTATCCACTTAACTATCTCCATGGAGACAGTTTGAAGTTTGGTCTTTTTTCATGAAAGTGCAGGTGATGTGCAGCCTCCAGACGTTTGTTTTAAAGTAACACACTTAAACTTAAGACAATATCATTTTCAACACAGAAAACTAAACTAACTAAACTAAACTATTACTACGAGCAGAAATTTGAGGGTCTGGGTCAAGAAGCCTCACATCAGCCCCCCTCTAATATAAATTAATAGGAAAACGGTCCAATTTTGGGACCCGGGACAATATAGATCCTTTGTCCCCTCCTGACGCCGTGCAAAAAACCTATTCAGGAAAGCTCTATGTTCTATTTCATATACTCTATTTTTGTGTTTTTTGCTTTTTTAATAACAATACTTTCTCAAATGAGTATCTAGTTTCAACACTTGCTGCATCCACACAAACAAACATCACATTAAAAACTAAACTGGCACTAAACACATGACTAAACATGGACTACAACAGGGCTAAACCAGGACTAGAACAGGTTCAAACCAAGTCTACGTCAGGACGGCGGGACCTGGGCAGTAAAGTACAATATAGACTAGTATCTGGGCCCAGTGTTAGAGCCCCCTGGTGGCGGGGTGGATAAACAGCAGGAGCATCACGTTCACATGTCTGCCCTTCATCGTCTCGTGGGTGGTTCTGTGTTTAAAGATGTCTTCCCATAGCACAAGGGTCACAGCTTCAGTCAGTCCACCTGTCAGAGCATTACACACTGACAACCATGTTTACAGCCAGTGTAAATCTCCGCTGTTATGAAGTCAAATATCTCAGCAACTGCAAACAACATGACTACCACTTGGACTTGGAAGTGCATGGGTTGGACAGTTTTTTACGCCTTTACAGTTTCATTAGGAGTTGTAAACCCTGTGATCCTATAAACTCATCCCAATTGTGCTATAAAACCAAACTAATATGGTTGGAGATATTGGAAAAGGAATAACATTGCAATGGTTGTTTTGGAGATATGGAAATGGAAAAAGAGCACATACAAACGCAGTTCAGTCTTAGATAAGATAAGGGTATAAAGTGACATTTTCTGAGGATTTGAGGTTCATTTTAGAGTATTGTATTCATGACATGCACAACAGTCAAAAGTTTGGACACTCGTTTCTACATTTTATATACATACAGAAGACATCAAATATATGAAGCAACATGAGGATTTATATTCAAATCCTTTGTTTTGTGGATAGCTCTGCAAACCCTTGTCCTTCTCTCATTGAGCTTTACGATGAAGTCTCCTGAAATGATTTTCACTTCACAGCTGCGCCACTTCAGGGTCAAGAAATACAAACTGTGAAAACGAATTTGGAGTTTATTTTGAGTTTGCTACATGCCATAAGTGCCTTCAGTGAGAAAAATACAGAAAAAGTGTGTCCAATCTTTTGACTAGTAGTGTATACAGGTACATTTTAACATATTTTTGAAGGATGACCATAGCATCATCTGAATATCATTTATACCGACCTCCTAAAGTTGTAATCAATATTAAACAGGCTCAAACGTCGCTAACAAACAATAAATCCTCGCCACTACATTAACAAGGCCACACCGTATTCAAACTTCATTCACAGCACTATGCCACTGCTGCCGTCGGCTTCTCCAAAACGAGGCCATGAACTCATTAAACCCTGCAGCTCTAGTGTCACATTATGGACAACAAACCTGCAGCGTTTATGCTCGCGACCACATGCAACATGGCAATAACACGGCTATTTAAAGGGTCCACATCCGCTCACAGCCCCATAACGTTTACTCTCTGTGTCACTGCCCCTGTCTGCTTCTCCAAATTAGTCCTACAAGTCCCTCAACAATCTAATAGTGTTGTCAAGATACTACAATTTTAAACTCGATTTCGATACTAAGGAATAAACTTGAGACCGATTCCGATACCATGATATTTCTATAGCGTCACCTTTCCACCTTTCAAAGGCACTCGAATGGCTTTCCTCAATGAACCGCTCCTCCATTCACACACATTGTGCACACAGACACTGGAGGTGAGGTGGGTTAAGTGTCTTGCCCATGGACACAACAGCCGCATTCATCTGTAAGAGCTAGAAATGCAACGCCAACCTGTGGGTCAGTTGATCCGACCGCTCAACCAATGATGTTTGTGTCGAGAGATAGATCAGATCAGTGGACAAACACAACCAATTGAGCTACTGTTGCCCCAGATGATAAAAAAGACACTTTCTTTAGGCATTAGAATGTGATTTTCAACTTTAAATGGTAGTACTTTCTTTTATATCTGTGTAATCCCTCAGTGTCCAGTAGGTTCCATAGTGGTCCATGGGTGTATATTAGTCTATGTGTCTTATACTTGTTCTGATACAGCTCAAGATCAAACTAAAGCTATTCAGGAAAGGTTCATTTCTGTCCTGTGAATGTGACTTTTTAGCATCAACACCTGCTCAAATGGGTATCTAGTTCCAATACTAGTTTTAGTATCGATTAGTCATTTTCGACAATGCTCCTGTCTACCACTCCAAATTGGTAGTGGTTGGAGTTTTAACTGTTCAGTGCATAAAAACCCAACACCCACAACACAAAATAGGTAACAGACATGGGGATGCAGGCGGGAAGAATTTGAGCTTTTCCCAAAACAAGCAAACATGGCAAAATCTTACAAAACAGTTGATCTTATCCATCACATGTAATTACTCCCCTCCACCAATCACACCAACCGCAACGCAACCGTGTCTCCAGCTACACCCAGCGCCTTGGGATGGTGGAATATTGTGCAAAACGTCCTGTACCAAATCCAGCAAGTGGTAAACAATTCCAACACCACGGAGAAATATTACAAACAAGACACAGCAATAACTAATGAGTATTTTTATGCTACTATAATGTAAAATGTAAAGTTTCACTGTGTAACTGTGTCTAGCAGAGTCTAAATGCCACTTGTTCGTCTTCAAAAGATGCTATTGCTTTCTCTGCAATATTCCAAAGTATGGCATTTAACTTATCTCCATGGAGACAAGCAAGGGATGTTACCAGGCAAGGTTACAGGTCAGATCTGTGCAGAGGCGACCCTGCTCCCCTTAAGAATGCGAGTTTTACAGTATCAATAAAAAAGCCATAAAACACCTGTAGCTGTAAAATACTTAGTTCAGTTTAATGCCAGTTTGTGGAACATTTCAGACATAGCAATAACTTCTCCATGGAGACAAGCAGGTAGTGTGTCTCACCAGAAAAGTTACACAGTGCACCTTTAAATGAATGCAGTTAAACAGATACAAAAATGCCAAACAGTTCCTACCTGTCAACCCAGCGTCCTTGGATTTACTTTAGAGAGATTTTTTTTCCTCTTTAAGAAATAAACTCTTTCATAGTTAGTTTGAATCTTGAGTTATTTAAACCGGTGTCTGCTAGCTGGATGAACGCTCACGCTTCTTGAGGCAGGCAACAACAAGTAGTCCCAGCCTCTTCCCCTTCGCCTGTGTCTCTCTCTCTGGGGAGTGATTTGCGAGCCCCTCCTCTTGCTCTACTGCGCTGGGGAGGAGTAATTCTTTCTTTCCTTTTTGAGCTGACTTGCCCCTGAAGCCGCCCACCCACCCCCCTGGCTCCCTCTTGCCCCCCAGCACCAAACAAAACTGCCCCTCTCCCCCCCACCACTATCCCCTCCCTGCCTCATGTTTCACGGTCTTTTTGTACTGGGAGGGGGGCTTTTAGTTTAGTCCGGAGGTTTGGCTAATGTTGCTAATGGCAGAAAAGAGGAGGAAAAACATTGATTTTTGTAGAGTAGTGACATGTTTAGGGACTTTTAAGTGCACTTTAGATTGTGGAGATTTGAGCTACTGTGCAGGAAGTTTAAAAGATACTTTAATGACACCGGTGGCCGTTTAGTGAACTGCATTCAGCACATGCTAGTAATAAAATGTGATGCCACGCCAATAGTGCATGGAATACCTGAGGGGAACAAAGATGTCAGATGAGCAGTAAAAGCACACTTGTCTAAAAAAAGAACAAACAAAACTTTAAAATGGAGTCACAATTTAAACTGAACGCAGATGTCAGGCAAAGGTATTCTGCTATTAATGGCACAAACCCATTTTGTGTTCATGCAATAATAAAAAAACAAAAGCCAACTCAATTCTCTGAAGATGTTTGGCTGATCATCCAAGCCGCTTCTTCAGTTCTGGTCAGATTACAGCTGGACACTGCCTTATATCTGTCTGAAGAGAGGGGGACACTGAACCAATGCACCTTTGTTTCCAGCTTCTGTTTGTTAGCTGGGTCATTTGAATTACACTAAATATGAACTGTGCCTGAGTTATATTTTGCATAATCAGGCTCCTAATGGGTTCTCTCACGCCTCTCAGCATCACTATTGTTTTCCTTGTTTTGCATTTAAAGTAGGATGGAGTTATAAATCTGTCCATGCCCTCATTCCTGTTCAAAGATGGATTGTTT